>WOVY01010950.1:0-236961 GCA_013436015.1 Rhipicephalus annulatus | reverse complement strand
AGCCACGGTTGAGTGCGCCGGAACTTTTGAGCCTTGTGCGACGGATATCAAAGTGTGCCCCGGAAGGTGAAGCGAATCGATGTATATCGGAAGGGGTCGATGTGATCTCGCGGAAAAATATTGGGGCTTCACGGGTGCCTGTAAGCCGTGTTGTGTCGTTCTTGAAGCAGAAGCGACTATGCGTTCTGCCAGCGGATAAGGAGGGCGGATTTGTTGTCCTAGGGGAAGGTGACTACGGCGAGAAAGCCTGTTCTGCAGTTGCCAAAGTTTTTAATGAGTGCAACAATGTGTCTCTTAGGAAGGTAAAACTTGAAGCAAAACGTCTCTGTAAAAATTTGGGCCTGAGTAGATTGTTTCACGATATTGACGCAGCCAAGAAAGATAGCCTTGATATTATGTTTAGCGCGAAAACGCACAAGCCTGAATGGCCATTGAGGGTAATAGTTTCGGAAATAGGGTCATGGCAGAAGAACCTAGCCCTTTTCTTGCAAGAAAGGCTCGGTATTCTTAAAATTGACGACCCCTTTTTGATTAAGCATTCCGGGGAAATATTAGATTTCCTGAAGAGTAACCCAGACAAAGGTTTTTTCGCCTGCTCCTTTGACATAAAAGACTTATATTATTCTTTGCCTCAAAATGAACTAATCGTGCGCGTGGAAGAATGTATTGACAGCTTTGGTGTGGTTGCGTTTCAAAACTCAGCCGAGATTTCGGTTCAATGCTTTTTAGACTTGCTTCGCTTATATCTCCGCTCGACATTTGCCACGTGGAATGGAAAAACTTTCCTTCAGAAGCAGGGCATCTGTATCGGCTCCTGTTTGGCGCCGGTACTCAGTGACATTTTTCTGGCCCACCATGATAGAAATCTGGCACATGTCCTGTCACAGCACAGGGTGGCAAAAGTTGTGAGATACGTGGACGATTACCTTATCTTGTTCGAGCGTGAAGAAAACGTAGCAGTAAGTCAACTCGAAGCTGTTTTTTCTGCGTGCCTTAGCCCACTCATTATTACAGTAGAAGAGCCAACCGATAGCGTGCTGCGGTTTTTAGACATTGAAATGGAATTCAAGCAGCAGCACACGTGTTGGGAATACAAGCCCAGAGCTAATAAGCCCCTGTTGCCATACCAATCTGCTCACTCGAAGCTAGTAAAAAGAAGCATTGCCAATCTGTGTTTTGGGAACGCATTGCGGAAATCTTGCCATCATAAAATTCAGAAAAGTGTCATGAGTCAGTCGGAGAGGTTATCCGCAGCAGGTTTCCCAGAGTCGATACAGGTGTCTGTTGTCGAGGGTTTGCTTAAAAAATGCCGGTTGGGCAGTCGCCCTCGGGAAGCAGACATCCAACCGGCAGTGAGTAGGAGCAGAGTTGCAGTAGTGCCGTACCTGCACAAAACTGCTCATAACCTGAAGAAAGTAGCTAGTCGAGTGGGCATCAAAGTAGTATTCTCAGCACCACAAAAGCTTGGCAGGATAAGTCGCTTGACGGACCCGCACCGCAAGCCTGCTGTCGGTTGCTCCAAGAAGCATCGCGATCATTTTGTGGCGTGTGTTGAAGGGGTAGTTTATGGGCTTCCTCTGACTTGTGGTGGTATATGTATAGGTCAGACGGGTAGATGCCTTAATGACCGTCTTCGTGAACATAAGCTCAATGTTAAAAACAAGAATAATTATGGCCATTTGTCAGTACATTGCGTGGAATGTGGTTGCACACCCTTGTACGCATCCTGCAGTGTTCTGGCGAAGCATAAAGATAAAGACGTGCGAGAGATAATTGAAGCCCATGCTATCTTCGCAAAGGTGACACATGTGTAAGTGCACCGTCAGTTGACTTGTTAGATCGAGAAAGGGCTTTTCTGCTTGGCTAGTGGATTGACTGGTGGCGCCACTGTACACGGATTTATAGGTTCGCGTTTCCTGAAAATAAAGAATCGTTGAAGTTAGCGCATTGTGGTGTCCACTCTCTCCTGTCCCTGTTTCTTAGCGCTCAATATGTCGTCAAGCTCCCTTTACCAACACGCCCAAAAAATGGCACTGCTAAAATTCATTTCTAGTACATCGGGCTCTTTTCTGTGTTCTTCGTACAATCCGTGTTCAGTTGCTCCCCTCTTGATTCATGCCAACTGCCAAGCTCGCTCCCTTTCCTTCTTCATTCGCTGCAAGCACCTACCGGATGAAGTTGTGCGGTTGTTTGGTGGACTCGCTCCTTCAGCCGGGCATGGCATCAGAATCCTCAAGATTCTCAGGAGTGAGTGGCACAGGCAGGCTCGGATGTTAAAGGACCTGCTCAAGACCTCCTTGGAAGATCCAGGAAGGACACGACATGCCACCAGGGAGTGGAAGAATCTTCTAGCGATCGTCAGCAGTGGCACGGAATTCATGTGGAAGCAAACTCTGCCAGGCTTACGTGCCAGCATCCCAAAGAAGACAGGTCCAACCACATGCAGCGTCAGAACCACCGGCCAGGTTAGTCTTCCAGACTACGTTGAAAATGCTCTTAAACTTGGACCTAAGTTCGCCGTCGAGCCACGGTTGAGTGCGCCGGAACTTTTGAGCCTTGTGCGACGGATATCAAAGTGTGCCCCGGAAGGTGAAGCGAATCGATGTATATCGGAAGGGGTCGATGTGATCTCGCGGAAAAATATTGGGGCTTCACGGGTGCCTGTAAGCCGTGTTGTGTCGTTCTTGAAGCAGAAGCGACTATGCGTTCTGCCAGCGGATAAGGAGGGCGGATTTGTTGTCCTAGGGGAAGGTGACTACGGCGAGAAAGCCTGTTCTGCAGTTGCCAAAGTTTTTAATGAGTGCAACAATGTGTCTCTTAGGAAGGTAAAACTTGAAGCAAAACGTCTCTGTAAAAATTTGGGCCTGAGTAGATTGTTTCACGATATTGACGCAGCCAAGAAAGATAGCCTTGATATTATGTTTAGCGCGAAAACGCACAAGCCTGAATGGCCATTGAGGGTAATAGTTTCGGAAATAGGGTCATGGCAGAAGAACCTAGCCCTTTTCTTGCAAGAAAGGCTCGGTATTCTTAAAATTGACGACCCCTTTTTGATTAAGCATTCCGGGGAAATATTAGATTTCCTGAAGAGTAACCCAGACAAAGGTTTTTTTCGCCTGCTCCTTTGACATAAAAGACTTATATTATTCTTTGCCTCAAAATGAACTAATCGTGCGCGTGGAAGAATGTATTGACAGCTTTGGTGTGGTTGCGTTTCAAAACTCAGCCGAGATTTCGGTTCAATGCTTTTTAGACTTGCTTCGCTTGTATCTCCGCTCGACATTTGCCACGTGGAATGGAAAAACTTTCCTTCAGAAGCAGGGCATCTGTATCGGCTCCTGTTTGGCGCCGGTACTCAGTGACATTTTTCTGGCCCACCATGATAGAAATCTGGCACATGTCCTGTCACAGCACAGGGTGGCAAAAGTTGTGAGATACGTGGACGATTACCTTATCTTGTTCGAGCGTGAAGAAAACGTAGCAGTAAGTCAACTCGAAGCTGTTTTTTCTGCGTGCCTTAGCCCACTCATTATTACAGTAGAAGAGCCAACCGATAGCGTGCTGCGGTTTTTAGACATTGAAATGGAATTCAAGCAGCAGCACACGTGTTGGGAATACAAGCCCAGAGCTAATAAGCCCCTGTTGCCATACCAATCTGCTCACTCGAAGCTAGTAAAAAGAAGCATTGCCAATCTGTGTTTTGGGAACGCATTGCGGAAATCTTGCCATCATAAAATTCAGAAAAGTGTCATGAGTCAGTCGGAGAGGTTATCCGCAGCAGGTTTCCCAGAGTCGATACAGGTGTCTGTTGTCGAGGGTTTGCTTAAAAAATGCCGGTTGGGCAGTCGCCCTCGGGAAGCAGACATCCAACCGGCAGTGAGTAGGAGCAGAGTTGCAGTAGTGCCGTACCTGCACAAAACTGCTCATAACCTGAAGAAAGTAGCTAGTCGAGTGGGCATCAAAGTAGTATTCTCAGTACCACAAAAGCTTGGCAGGATAAGTCGCTTGACGGACCCGCACCGCAAGCCTGCTGTCGGTTGCTCCAAGAAGCATCGCGATCATTTTGTGGCGTGTGTTGAAGGGGTAGTTTATGGGCTTCCTCTGACTTGTGGTGGTATATGTATAGGTCAGACGGGTAGATGCCTTAATGACCGTCTTCGTGAACATAAGCTCAATGTTAAAAACAAGAATAATTATGGCCATTTGTCAGTACATTGCGTGGAATGTGGTTGCACACCCTTGTACGCATCCTGCAGTGTTCTGGCGAAGCATAAAGATAAAGACGTGCGAGAGATAATTGAAGCCCATGCTATCTTTCGCAAAGGTGACACATGTGTAAGTGCACCGTCAGTTGACTTGTTAGATCGAGAAAGGGCTTTTCTGCTTGGCTAGTGGATTGACTGGTGGCGCCACTGTACACGGATTTATAGGTTCGCGTTTCCTGAAAATAAAGAATCGTTGAAGTTAGCGCATTGTGGTGTCCACTCTCTCCTGTCCCTGTTTCTTAGCGCTCAATATGTCGTCAAGCCCTCTCATCAATCACGAGATCCATAGTGACATGGATCTGGCCCGAATTTCTGATATGAAACTCGTCCAAAACTCACCCGAATTTCTGTGCTTAATCACGAAATGCCCCAGCGGCGCATGGCAGAAGTTTTTCCACCACATCTGGGGCCACTCCCCCTCGCCCTCTCTCAGCACTCACGTGATGGCACAGCAGATGCATCCTACCGTCCGTCCATCCATACCCCTTCACACACTCTCAGCAATCACATAACTATAGATTGCCGAAAATTGTGGAGTTCGCTCAGACTCACTCGAGAAAAATGTTTTGCTCTTGGGGCTCACTCGGACTCCAGCTCACGAAAATTTCCTTCAACCGGACTCACTCAGACGGAATCTCACGGCTCATGAGTCCGGCAGTCTAGAATTAGCTTTCTCAGTCGTGGTGTCAATGCTCTTTAACACCAATATCTCACATAGTTGGTACTATTTTCGGTGCCTTTTGATATAAAACCTCCAAATACGATTTATAAGTGGTTGCGAACCAGTAAAGACATTTTAGGGGAGAAGCTCCTTAAGGCGTGGGTCTGTCCATCCCTTGTATGTATGTATGTATGTATGTATGTATGTATGTATGTATGTATGTATGTATGTATGTATGTATGTATGTATGTATGTATGTATGTATGTATGTATGTATGTATGTATGTATGTACGTATGTATGTATGTATGTATGTAGTACATAACCACCAGTGGCACATACCCAGTATGTGCCACAGGGGATGCGAGATGGTACTTGGAATGTTCACTAGATGGACGCACATACAGACGGACAGAAACACTAGCAGACGGACAGACGAATGGATAGACGCGCGGACGTGCGGACGTACGGACGCACGAACAGACTGTCAGACAGATGGATGAACGGACTCACGGACGAACGCATGGACAGGCGACGCATGGATGGATGCACGGGTGGTCGCGCGGGCGGACGGACGGAACCAAGAACGAACGGACGGACGTATGTACGTACGAACGGATGCTTCGCCCCACTCATCATCATTCATTCCGTGGATATTCTGTGATTTTTCTTGAAAGAGATGACAACATCAGATATATTCATTAGGAACTACCCTGGAAGAGTAGGCAGGGGTGGAGTTCAGGGCAGCCGTCTAACTTAATTCACGCCTCTGGTTAATAAAAATTGAAATGGTTTACGAACGATACTGCTTTGGAACACATGTTAGCAGACGTAAGTAGAAAATGTGAATCCAGGTAACGCTCATAATAATGCTGAAGATGATTAGATTGATGCACAGTGGCGTGTGCGGCAACGCTCCTTCGTAAGACACGCCTCGTTGCTGCTTCAGAGCGCGCGTCATGCCATGAAAAAAAAAAAACAGAGCAGAGTCAGTCGAATGGCCACAGGCTTTCACTGAACGCACTTTGTAATTCACAGAATGTCCTTCGAAATTTTCTGGACCAATTTCTATTATTATGAAATGAATATTTCTGGTTAGTAGTAAGCTAGGCATATTTGAATAGGCCACAACACAATAATGCCAGTACCTCGGGGTTTCATCACACACAAACACACACACACACACACACACACACACACACACACACACACACACACACACACACACACACACACATACATACATACATACACACGCACGCACGCACGCACGCACACACGCACACAGACACACGCACTAGTGCTAATGTGTTAATGGCTATTATCGTTGGTATTTAATTTTAGTATTGCCCTCATGGTTTTCAGGAGGCCTTTGAACTAAATAAGTAAGTAGTAAAATGAAAATAACGCGTTCTAGTTGGTGAGCCACGTGCAGGTACTATGGCTACAGCCAACATCAATGTTAGTAAATAACGAAACGTGAAGCAATGCTGTAGTCGAGATCGTAGCAAATCCACGGCGACGTTTCTTACCTCTACTTAGAATGCATACTGCATGTACCACAGCGTGGATCTGTTGCTGCTAATGCCATCGCACGAGATGGGGCTTTCAGGTACTCTCAATGTTTGATCAGATAAACATTTTGGAGAAGCAATTACGGCTGCACTAGACCGTGTGTGCATCATTGCAGACGGATGTTGTTAGCTCCGGGGTACACTTACATCCTGTCATTCCTTCGTGGCATGCGCGTAATGGAGCATACGCTTTCGGGCAAAGAAAGATGGCGCTCTTTCCAACTGGCAGCCCTAATGCACTCTTGCGTCTATTATTGTCGACCAAACAAAGGGCTGTGTAAACGGATGTCGGATATCTTTCAACAAGCCACGATTGAGGTTTAGCGTTGTGTATATTCACATTCCTGTTCTTGTACATAAAGCCATGTGAAGCTTTTAGTAATATCTTGCCTCGAAACGGTTCCTCTACAGCGACAAACGCTTTATGACGCCCAGGACTAGCTCGCTGTATTTACGGCAGCATCTGAGATCTTCATATTAGGAATGCATTATGAGTGTGCAACTGTGAGCTTTATAACTCGAGGGTCAGATCAAACACCTTCTTTATGTGATTATACGCGACATCTCAACTGCACGACTGCTACCATTGAAACGCCTCAGTCTACTTGCGAAACGTTGCAGTTGCGATGTTGCTTGTCGCATTGTGCATGGGCATGTGTGAGCCATAACTGCGTTGCTAGTTTGCGATTCGGTGCGCTTGCAGAATAAGCGATGTTTAACGTCTAAACCTTTATTATAATGGGCATGTTCAGGATAAAATGGAGACATAAGACGTGCATAAATTGGCCCACAACATGGCGCTGCACTTCGTCTGTTCATATAGAAAATCGGTTTGGTACCTTTGTTTCTGGTCAACGCGAATCGAGTAGCGCGGAATCAAGCCGAACAAGCGATAAAAACTGCCTCGCACGTATGGGCTTTTTCAGATAGGGAGCCGGCAGCGCTAAATAAGGGTGCACAAACAGTACACACGGGGTTGCTTCCTTGTCGGCTGAACGAGCGGACGTAAAGATAAGAAAAAGCAACGGAGAAAATGGGATGGCAAATCGTCGAAGCCGTGGTGGCGGCTAACACAATGCTGCACCACCGGCATCACCCCCGTGAGCAAGAGCAAGACGCAGCGCCCCGAGAAAGTCGTTTCAAAATCAGTTCGGTAATTAACCGGATTGAGAGCAGGAGAAGTACCGTCATTCTCCGACCTTAATTAGAGGGGAGGTATCGGCCGCCTCCGGACAGGGGTCAGACCTTTTACGGTCCGAGAGCAAAGTGGGGCTCCGGATGGCTCGCGGGAGCTGGGAATTCCACCGGAGGGTAGAAAGGATGCGCCAGCTGAGAGTGAGAGGTATGGGCTATCCGCAGTGGAGTACGCTAGTACAGGCCGATGGAGAGAGAACAATATATAGAGGCCGGCATCAGCGAGGCAACAAAGCGAGGCACGAACGAGTCGGCGGCTTTTCGCCCACCCAGCCATCACCGCCTCGGGCCGACCAGACAGACCGGAGACCGAGGAGCTTCGCTCGCGGTTCGGAAACGAAGGAGCCTCACCGCGGGGCCTCATTTAGGAAGTTGCAACTGCGCAGCAGCGCCGAGATTGTCCGCACACTCGGCAGCTTTTCCTCCTCTCTCTCTCTACATTCCCGATGTTGCATTGCGCTTCCATGCCGCTGCCATTTTGTGTTTTCGCATTGGCGCACTTTCTCTTGTTTTACTGTCCTTTCTCAATACGCGCCCTCGGGATGGCACACTCTCTGCAGACGCAGTGGATGTGGTCGTATACGGAGCACATACAACCACAAGGCGTGTTTTCGAGTCCCTGAAAGACGCCACAGCGTATACCCACCGTTCCTCTGGGGTCGTATAAGGAGAACCCCCTGCGGTTGTTAATAAAAGTCGCGCTAGGTTTGGCAGCTAATTGGGAGTAAGAAGGGCTTAATTGTTCTACTGGGTACGTAACCCTCTTTACTTTCTTTTGAGGCGTTTTATTTTTTTATATCGGGCCGTTTACTACCGGCTGTGCTGTGAAAACGAGACTGATTTGTCGAGCTGTTCGCTGCTTGCGGTTTCCAGTAAAACTCGAAGGAAAAAGCGCGTTTACGACCGCGTCGGCTTGTGAGTTGCAACGCGAACCGTGATTAGCATCGAGTATAATACAGCAGATTGTTGTGTGACAGGAGACAAGGTCTATGAACAACTTCTATATCTGATGTATAGTTGGTTCGTGTGTATACTGTCGTATAATGATTGTATGTGGGGTTTAACGTCCCAAAACCACCATATGATTATGAGAGACGCCGTAGTAGAGGGCTCCGGAAATTTAGACCACCTGGGGTTCTTTAACGTGCACCCAAATCTGAGCACACGGGCCTACAACATTTCCGCCTCCATCGGAAATGCAGCCGCCGCAGCTGGGATTCGAACCCGCGCCCTGCGGGTCAGCAGCCGAGTAGCTTAGCTACTAGACCACCGCGGCGGGGCTATACTGTCGTATACATGCCACAAATTTAGACTGGACAATGAACAGACAAAACAATTCGCCGCGTTCATTGGGTACTGAAATCAGGTGGCACGAGCTGTGTAGGGGTATGAAATGAACACCAAAATTAGGTTGTATAATACTAATTCCTTCTTGTTATTCATGCGTGGTATTATTCCTGCGTAGGGAAGCAAAACAAATACCTGCCTGATTAAAATTCTCACCTCTATTCCTTCTCTGATTACATCGAAGCGCAATTGGTCCAAATTGTTCGGTTTGGGAAGTGTGTTTAAATGAAGTGACAGTGAAGAGAAAGAGATAAAGATGCAAGGAAAGGCAGGGAGGTTAACAAGACGCGCATCCGGTTCGATACCCTGCACTGGGGGAGGAATGAAGGGGAGAAAAGAGGTTGCAGAGAGACAAGAATGGGCACACAGTCACGAGCACACTCGGGGGAGCACACACAGTCTACAGGCAGTCGCTCAGGTTTGTAGTCTTTAAGTAAAGTAGGAGTGCTTTAGTCGCTTTCGGCGCAACTGAGGCAGGTGCCCAAGGTCCCAGAATCTTCTGCCCACAGAATGGTCTAGAGTCATGTTGGTTCGAAACCATCCGGAGCTGGCATCGCTGAGTGTCGTAGCAAGCGCAGCTGCACAAGACCTGTTCAATGGTCTCTTCAGCTCCGCAGGAGTCGCATGCAGAAGTGTCTGCCATACCAATGTGAAAGGAGTATACCTTTGTGAATGCAACACCCAACCAAAGGCGGCATAACAGTGTCGCATCATAGCGGGAAAGTTGTGATGGTAGCTGTATCTTGAGCGAAAGATCCAGTTCATATAAGTGACACCTTTGGAAGCTGGTAGACGACCAGAACGTGCGTGTAAGATCTCGAGCCAGCAGGTAAAGTTGTCTTGCTGCATCAGTCTGATAGATGAAACGGGACCACACGGGTTCCTTCATGGGCTGAGCGGGCTGCAAAGTGACAGTGAAATAATTCTGCAAACTAAAGGAGAAACATCGCATGTGGCGAGAACGTTCCTTTGTTTTTTCTTCTGAACAGACGCTTTAATAGTATGCCTCCAATTCCGAGTGGACTGAATCAGGACACTTCGCGCTGCGATACCTCGTAACTATTAGCTTGTTAGTTTGTTTGTTGATACTGTCAACCTCAAGCGGGCGTTTCTACAGAGGTGAAAACGCATACAGTCTTGCAAAATAATATACATTGTTATTCTGTAATTCGAGCAGAAAAATAAAATGACGAAGAAGTACATTGAAAAATAGACACATACAGCGAACACAGCCATGTGCACTTTACATTGTGCGCATTGAAAATAAAATAAAACACGGGCGTGTACACATACGTTCTGTACATTCTGTGCATCCTCTCTGCGTATTTGTGTGTGTGTGTGTGTGCGTGCGTGCGTGCGTGCGTGCGTGTGTGCGTGTGCGTGTGCGCGTGTGCGTGTGCGTGTGCGTGTGCGCGCGTGTGTGTGTGTGTGTGTGTGTGTGTGTGTGTGTGTGTGTGTGTGTGTGTGTGTGTGTGTGTGGTAAGGTGAGCTCTACTCCAAAAAGCAGGGCTTGTGCTCTCCACACTTCGTCATTCGTGATATCAATCGTTTAAAAAGAACTTTCTTTTATACCAGTTTAGCACCAAACTGCAGTGACTTAGCTGTTCCTTTTCTTTCTCTTTCTAGCTTTAACTGGCATAATCCTCCCCCAGGTGCTTTGAGCGGTCCCGGTTAATCCGCCTTCGTACACACGCGAAGAGCCGCTTCAATTCTCTCTCTCCTTTATTTACTGTTACGTTATCTTTCCCTCTTCCTTGTCTGCCATCCCTGCCAAATAATGGCCTTAGGGTGGAAGAGGGACGTACCCTGCCTGCCTCTCTGTCTCCTATTTAGGAACAGGCTTTCTAAACTCAGTGACTGCGTCACGCCCTTTCCATCCCTGTTTCATATTGCCGCGCCCGAAACAAAGAACGAAGACGATGTGCGCGCCAACAGCCTCGTGAAAAGGGGGACTGAAGAAGAAGACGTGCTTTTGTTTTGCTCGCCTGTTCTTGGCTCCTGCATAAAAACACACGCCGTCGGTTCTCGGACTCAACGTCTCGGTGCACTGCTTACGTTGAACCGCGACACCGGTGGAGGCGCTGGGTTACAAGCCTGCCGATGCTCAACACCCCATCTGAGAGCCGTTCATCAAGTCCCGACACGCAGCCACCTGTTACGACACCAGTGCACCGCTTCAGTCGGCGGTTGCTAGGCCTATCTCCTGAGCTGACCTTCTTCGACGAACATTCTACCAGGTATTACGTACCTCTACCAATGGCCTCCGCTTGCCAGCCACAGTTGGTCCAAGGGATACAAGGCAGCCCCGTTTCCAATCCAGCCCAGGTAACACTTCTTCAGCCACTTGTGCCTGATCGCTTCAGTGGTGCCCCACACGAATATGTTGAAGATTGGCTTGAACATTACAAACGCGTTGCCGACATCAACCAGTGGAATGCTCAACAGAAGCTCGCCCGCACGTATTTCACTCTCGATGACGGCGCTCACACGTGGCTTGAGAATCGAGGAGGCCGTATATCCACATGGGATGACTTTCGTCAGCAGCTGATTGACACCTTTGCTAGCGTCGACCGTCGAGAGTGGGCTCAGCAGTTGCTCGAGTTAAGGCTTCAAAAACCTAACGAAACTGTGGCAATGTTTGCTGAAGACGTGACGCGCCTCTGTCGTCGAGCTGATCCCAACATGTCCAAGGAGAAGAAGTTGCGCTACCTTATGCGTGGCGTGAAAGAACAACTGTTCGCTGGACTTGTGCGCAATGCCCCAACTACCGTGGCCGATTTTCTAAAAGAAGCCACTGCCATTGAGCGTGCTCTGCACCAAAGATCGAGGCAATATAATCGCTCGTCCACTACCACCCCAATCAACGCCGCTTCAGTGACTCTGGACAATCAGGGCTCCCTACGTGACTTTATCAGAGATATTGTCCGCGAAGAAATGCAGAAGCTTTGGACTCCTCCAGTGGATACACCAGTGACCGCCGTTGCCGCTGTCGTTCGTGACGAACTTAGGCACGCTTTTTCAGCAGCTGATCTCGATCGCGATCAGCGTCAACTGAGTTACGCCGACGCTGTCCGCCGACCACCACCCGTCCCGCCCATTACATCATACTACCAGCCACCTACAGCCGCACCTTCGTCGCAACCATTGCAGGAGGCTTTCAGACGTCAGCCCATGTCTCCGATGTCTCCATGCCACCAGCCACCACTTGCCGCGCCTTACTTACCACCACGAGAGGACATAAGACGCCCACAATTTCGCAGAACGGACGCTTGGCGCACCGTCAATCGGCGCCCTCTCTGTTCAACTGTGGTGGTGCCGGCCATATAGCTCGCTATTGTTGGTACCGCGACATATCGCTTCGCCCGTCTCGGCCAAGGTACGACGGTCGCCGTGCCAATGACGGCTACATTGTTCGCCATGAAGACCCTGGTTTTCGAGGACCTTCAACAACGTGGTCTCCCTATCACGAGCCGCCTCCTCATCGCCAGCCCAATTCTGCCCACAGGTCACGCTCTCCATCCCCTGCCCAGACATCATCACCGAATCGACGTATTTTTGCTGACCTTCGGGGAACAAGGTCGCCCAGCCCTTACCGGGGAAAACTAAAGGCGGCGACCTCTCGGGGTAAGGTCGCAGCCCGACCACAAGACGATAAAAAGTCCCCAGTACTGCCGCGCCAGAACGACTTGACGCCGACGAATATTAACAACGACGAAATGGTGAGCGCCGACCTCAATGTAATTATTGACGGAGAGCAAGTGACGGCCTTAGTCAATACGGGTGCCGATTTTTTCATAATAAGTCGCAAGCTGGCTGATCATCTTAGAAAAGTAAGAACGCCATGGACAGGACCACATATAAGAACAGCGGGTGGTCAATTGCTGCTCCCTACTGAAAGATGCACAGCAATAATCAGCATAGGAGATTCTTCTTTCGTCGAGACTTTCATTGTTCTCCCAGAGTGCTGCAAAGATTTAATTATAGGAATGGACTTTCTCAGGGAGCATGGCACAATAATCAACATCCCGGACCGCGTGGTTTCATTTTACGAGAGTGCTCGTCTGACTGATCCCACATCACCAGAGCACAAATCCTTTCGTCTCAAAGACCACAATATAGTCGTGCCGCCTCGATCATGTATCCTTGTTTCAGTAGCATGTGACGTACCGTTCGACGGTGAAGGAGTCGCTGACCAACTAACCTCGCTGCTTTTCATTCATGTGATTTCCGTAGCACGAGGAATAGTCAATGTCACCGACGGCTAAACGAACTTGCTGTTGACCAATTTCACCTCCGAGCGACGGCACCTTCCAAAAGGCACAACGTTGGCACATTTAGACGAGATCGCAGATGTTCATGACTGATTTTCAGCACTCGAAGCAACACCTGCACAAGACCCACGTGACCTATCACCTAATCTTGACGTCAGCCCTACTTTAACTCAGCAACAGCGGGAACGCCTGCTTGTGCTGCTAGACGAGTTCCACGACTGTTTTGCGTCGACCTCGAAAGTTGGCCGGACGTCCTTGACCAAACACAGAATTATCACAGAGGACAAAGCTAGGCCAATTCATCAAAATCCGTACCGTGTGGCTTCAAAAGAGCGAGAAGCGGTAGAACAGCAGGTAACAAAAATGCTTGAAGACGACGTCATTCAGCCGTCGAAAAGCCCCTGGGCATCACCTGTTGTTCTAGTGAAAAAGAAGGACGGCAGCCTACGTTTCTGTGTGGACTATCGAAAGCTAAATCAGGTTACAAAAAAGGACGTGTACCCGCTTCCCCGCATAGATGATTCGATTGACAGGCTTCGAAACGCACGTTACTTCTCTTCCATGGACTTAAAGAGCGGATATTAGCAAATTGAAGTAGACCCCAGAGATCGTGAAAAAAACCGCTTGTGTGACGCCAGACGGACTGTACGAATTTAAGGTTTTACCATTTGGCTTGTGCTCCGCTCCTGCTACTTTCCAGGGTCTCATGGATACCGTTCTCTCTGGCCTTAAATGGAGAACCTGCCTAGTATACCTTGACGACGTCATTGTGTTTTCTACAACTTTTGACGAACACCTTGAACGATTGCAAATGGTCTTGCAGGCCATACGGGCCGCAGGCCTGACGCTCAAGCCGGAGAAATGTCACTTCTGCTTTGAGGAACTGCAGTTTCTTGGCCATGTCGTCAGTTACGCAGGAGTTCGTTCAGACCCCGAAAAAGTTGCCGCCGTCGCACAGTTTCCAACACCATCAGATAAAAAGGCAGTGAGGCGTTGTCTGGGTCTCTGTGCATATTATCGGCGATTTATTCCAGATTTTGCGCGCATTGCGTCACCTTTAACTCGTCTCACGAGGGATGACGTTGCATTTGTTTGGGGCGACGAACAGGAAGATACTTTCAATGACTTGCGGCAATGTCTACAGACGACCCCCGTGCTTGCCCATTTTGATGACACAGCCCCTACAGTGCTCCATACGGACGCCAGCAATGTTGGCCTCGGAGCTGTGCTTGTACAGCGCTAGGATGACGAGGAAAGAGTGATTGCTTACTCAAGCAGAACTCTATCACGCACAGAAGCAAATTACTCAACCACTGAAAAGGAATGCCTCGCCGTGGTGTGGGCAGTTATGAAATTTCGCCCATACCTGTACGGCCGTCCATTCAAGGTTATCAGTGACCACCATTCGTTGTGTTGGTTAACAAGTCTGAAAGATCCTTCCGGGCGATTGGCACTCTGGATCCTTAGACTACAGGAGTTTGATATAACGATGGTGTATAAGTCGGGAAAACGACACATGGACGCCGACTGCCTATCTCGATCACCAATAGAGTCGGCTGCTGCTTTTGATGAATAGACAGCGTTCCTCGGAATCCTCGACACGTCAACCATCGCAGATCACCAGCATGACGGTCCTGAGCTACTTGGCTTGATTAATTATTTAGAAGGACGAAGCCAGAATGCACCCAAAGTCTTTACAAGAGGACTGTCGTCGTTCTGTCTGCGAAACAATGTCCTTTACAAAATGAACTTCTCGTCAGACGGGTCCACCTACCTGCTTGTCGTTCCTACCACTCTTCGTTCTGAGGTGTTGCAAGCGTGCCACAACGAGGTAAGGTCTGGACATTTAGGCTACACGCGTACACGGAGCAGAGTTCGAGGGAGATATTACTGGCCTAGACTCACCGCTACCGTGAAGCATCATGTTCGGACCTGCCTCGATTGCCAGCGGCGCAAGTCACCTCCAACGAAACGAGCCTGTTTGTTACACCCTGTCCAGATCCCGACAACGCCATTTGATCAGATCGGAATGGATCTTTTGGGCCCACTTCCCACCTCTAGTGTTGGTAACCGCTGGGTTATAGTGGCGACCGACTACCTTACTCGCTACGCCGAGACAAAATCCATCCAGAGAGGCACAGCAGAGGAGGTAGCCCGGTTCTTCATAGAGAACATTGTGCTGAGACACGGTGCGCCATCGATCGTTATAACAGATCGCAGAACCGCATTCACGGCCGCGCTTTTAGATCACGTGTTGGTGCTCAGTGGTACTCTTCATCGCACGTCGACAGCTTACCATCCACAAACCAACGGGTTGACCGAGCGACTTAACAAAACTATGGAAGACATGCTTTCAATGTATGTAGACTTCGAACACAAAAACTGGGATGAGATTCTCCCTTACATAACGTTCGCATACAATACTGCTAAACAAGAAACCACACGGATGACCCCATTCAGTCTTGTTTACGGACGAGAAGTAAGAACGATGTTAGACGCGATGCTGCCACACGAATGCGATGACAACGAAACGAGTGCTGACGCGTTTACTCAACGCGCAGAGGAAGCCAGGCAGCTCGCACGTCTGCGAATATACCAACAGCAAGAGTACGATGCAGGCCGCTATAACCAACGTCATACACCTGTAACGTACAAAACCGGGGACAGGGTATGGGTGTGGACGCCTGCACGAAGACGGGGACTATCCGAAAAATTGCTCAGAAGGTACTTCGGACCTTATCGAGTGCTGCGACGACTAAGTGACGTTACCTATGAAGTCATCCCGGATAGCCCAAACTGTTCAAGGCGTCGCCAGCATCGACCTGAGCTTGTGCACGTAGTGCGCATTAAGCCATACGTCAGCGAGTGACTCTGCGAGGCACCGTCGCTTCTACAAAGTGACTTCTTGCGCAAATTACTGTCTCAGCTATAGCATCGGGGCGATGCACTTTTAAGGGGAGGCCAATGCCGCGCCCGAAACAAAGAACGAAGACGATGTGCGCGCCAACAGCCTCGTGAAAAGGGGGACTGAAGAAGAAGACGTGCTTTTGTTTTGCGCGCCTGCTCTTGGCTCCTGCATAAAAACACACGCCGTCGGTTCTCGGACTCAACGTCTCGGTGCACTGCTTACGTTGAACCGCGACAATATCATTATTTTTTACGACGCCATATACAAAATCAAATCATTTTATTTTCCCAGAAAAAAACAGGTTCTGGAGAGGTTCACTGGCTAAAAGCTGTTTATGGACAGCTTGACGAGGCCAGTGAACCCTATACAAGGCAGGTGGGACAATGACAAAAGATGTGTGTAACAATAAAGACAATAACAATAAAGCTAACATAACAATACCAAATACGGTGTAATAAAAACATATATATACATTCCTACGAAACATCCTGATACCAGAATAGCACAGATTACATGGACGCGAGCAAAAAAAAACAAAGAAAGAAAACAAAAGAAAAATCCAGCAACCATATCACCAATATTGCCAAAAAATAAAATATTAAAAATAAATAAATGATGAAAATATCAGGGAAGATGCATACAAATTTGATCCTTGTGTATGTGCTGCATCATACAATGTACATATCATATCAGACAAACAAAATTATACAGACTGAATTATATCATATAACCTATTCGGTCTATCATGGATGCACACACTGAAAGAAAAATGAATTGGTACTATTGTACAGACAGCACATTTTACAACGTGAAAAAAGTTAGCCTATATTTACAAAAAAGGATCGTAGTTCTTTTAATGAGAAACTGTTTACATGACTGTATTTATTGACAATCATTGGTAAATTGTATTGCAATGTTTGAGATTTGTAATTATTGCGAAACCTCGGAACAAACCAAACAGCACTGCTTCTTGTTCCTAACAAAACATTTTTTGCAGTTAGACATGCGGTCTTTTTAATGAATTGTTTGAACGAAATGGAAGAGAAATAGTAGGATCGCAGAATGCGAAAGATATACATATATTCCACTTTAATAATACCATAGTCCCGACACACAAGTTGTGTTGATGACAAATAATCTAAATTAGCGACATGTCTAATAATTTTTTTCTGCATGGTCTGAAGTTTCATTATGTTCGTTTTAGTCGTGGTTGCCCACACCAAACTGCAGTAATTTATGTGCGAAAGAAAAAAGAGCATGGTATATTTGCAGTTTCACCTTTGCGGGTAAGATATATCTACAACGAGCTAGCACACCAACTACACTAGAGGCTTTTTTGCAGATGTCAACGGCGTGTTGGTTCCAGCTGAGGTTTGATGAAAACGTAACGCCAAGAATTTTATGTTCATCCACAAAACGAATGTCTTCACCTGCGTAAACTAACGCTTGTGTTGATGAAAATATTTTGTTTTAGCTCGGAATACGATGGCTTTTGTTTTCAGTGGATTAATTTTCAATAAATTTTTGCTAGACCACAAGAAAAGCTTGTTCAATAGCTTATTACATCGGGTAATTAGCTCATTTGCGTCAGGGCCTGAAAAAAGTAAGTTCGTGTCATCAGCATATATAACAAAGCTCAGACTGGGATCAATATCCACAATGTCATTTATGTAAGCATTGAATAATAGCGGCCCCAGTACGCTTCCCTGGGGCACACCATTTAGAACAGGTAAATATGATGACGTATGAGTGCTTAACTGTACGCATTGCTGTCTATTTTGCAAGTATGACTTTATCAACTGAAGTGACGTGCCACGGATTCCGTATGATTCAAGCTTAAGCAGTAAAATGGTATGATTAATGCAATCGAAGGCCTTGCTAAAATCAAGAAAAACAGCTAACGTGAAAAGATTTCGTTCAAAATTTTGCAGTATCATTTTGCAGTAAATTTTGCAGTACATCCCTCTATTTCTACTTTTCCCGTTCTCCGAAGAAGCCTTCTTCTTGGCAGCCGTCGATTCACGTCTCTTGCATGTATTGCGCGGCAGAGCCCTCTCTTTAAAAGCGTGCGAAAGCGGGGAAACGCTTTTACTTTCTTGCCCGTAATTCTTAGTTCACTTTCATTTGATAGTGTCCTTATTCACGGTGGCCAGTGTAGGCGTGCATGTAATCTCTTCAGTGGCAGGCACACGCGGCGGCCCAGCCGCCGCCGATCGCACGGTGGCGTGGTTCAGGTATTCTTTTCTTTTCCTCTACTATTTCTCCGAATCAAAACAGAATGAAGTAGGAGAGGGTGAAAGTGCGGGGCCACGGCTCGGGTTTGCCAGGCTGCGACGGTGTGGGCCTTGGACGAGGCAGAGGGAGCGCGGTTGTGCTGGAAAACTGGGTAGAGGAGGAGGGCGCAGAGAGGGAGGGCGCTTGTCTCGAGGGAGCGGGACCTGGCGGCGAGCCCCCTAATGGAATCAAGCGCACTCTGTAAATGGCGCCACCGCTGCTGCGGCTGACGTGCAGCCTCTTTCGGAAGCACTCATAACCACCATCATCATCATCATAGTCCGACGGTGGGTTCTGGCGGTGCCGTGCGGACCACTCAGGGGGAGTTAGCGGTGTGCCGCGCTAAGATGGAAGCGAGATCCGATCCCGTGCAGAGAGACGAAGCAACCTAAATGCCTCGCCGATGCTGTACTCGCAGTTATGAGACAGCGCGTGCATAAAAAGTGAGGAGGAAGACAAGCTAAGAATGAAAATGTTATCGGAGAAAAATAAAGCAAGATGCGACGAGGTTTGTAAGAGCTTACGCTTTCGGGAGTGTAGGCGTGCGAGAGAGAGCGCTTCTGTGAAAACCGGGTGGGTTGAAGTAGCATGGTTCACGCGACAACATTGTTCTTTACTGTGAACATTACCCTTTATAGTCCTTAAAATGGTCAGAGGATACTCTATGTGCAAGTGTTCTTCCACTTGATGCCTTGTCCGCACGTTTTTTGTGGCGAAGCTTTTTATAGCGGCACCCACTCGTCCCTCGTAGTCGTAGTGTGTAACAATTGTTACGTTTTGGCCTGCAATGTGGTGCCGGTGGGAGATTTCTTGTGTGCGTTGTTGAACAATAAAAAATGGTGCTCAATGTTCACGCCAAGGGCTGCTAATGGGGAATGAGAGACAGGAGCATTTGGCTTTTAGTTAACGCGCATGCTGCGATTCTCATTAGCAGTCATCAGCATGTACATTGAGCACTATCTGACAAGAAAGTGTTGCTACGTTATACTCGCTGGGTGTAACCTGCTCAGTTTTAGAAAGGTTTAGTGAGCGTTGGGCCACAGTGCCATGAATACAGTGAACTAGTATGTACCATGAACTTGAGGTGGTTAAAGGTGGGAAGTAGACCCGAAGTGCAAGCCGCAAGAAAGTGTGCGTGTGCCACCTCTCGTTTAGTCCTTGGAATGTCCGCTGGATGGCGGCGCTTCTATATGGGGAATATATGATGAAAAGTCGCGAGATGGTGGTTCTTAAAGTGTTGAATAGATGGACGAACGGACACACAGACAGATGCAAGGATGGACGCATGAACGGACGCAGGGGCGAATGCATGGACGAACGCATCGACGGTCACACAGATGGACGCATGGACGGACGGAAGCAAGAACGAATGGACGGACGAATGCTTCGCCCCATTTTCTATCATTCACTCCGTGGAAATGCTGCCAATTTTTTTATTTTTCATGGCTATATGCACATGGTGAACTTTAAATGTGCTTATAATGTTACCCCTTACTTTTCCTGTGACTTTGGATGGCGAGATAAAAGAATTTATTTTCGTACACCATAAACGTTCAAGCCTTTTGTATCTTTAGGAGAATTTTCTAATTACTGACTTTGGTTTTCTTAGCTTTCTTTGGCACCCCTTCCTCATTTCATGCTTCATTAGATTTAAACGGAATGTTGATTGATATGTGGGGTTTAACGTCCCAAAACCATCATATGATTATGAGAGACGCCGTAGTGGAGGGCTCCGGAAATTTCTACCACCTGGGGTTCTTTAACGTGCACCCAAATCTGAGCACACGGGCCTACAACATTTCCGCCTCCATCGGGAATGCAGCCGCCGCAGCCAGGAAAACGGAAAGTGCAATGTGAAAGAAAAGTTCAAGGAATTGTGCAAACTGTATGAGCAGATTTTTGCTTTTTCACATTATCTTCATGACAACAATAAGCTGAGGAACATGAAGACGTGTGGTGTCGTCACCGTCATAAATACATGAAAAGGTCAAAAATTGCCCTAATTCACAAGTGGGGTTGCAGGCCGTCTGATGCTTGTGAAGTGATACTTTCGTCTTACTTAAACAACCATGTCGATCGTCTGTATAATTGATTGTTCGATAACAGTTGAGGTGAGCCCACATCTAGGTAAACCCTAAGATTAACATCCCTATTACCATTTTCTCTTAATACAGGGCGCTTTCGTGAAGTGGATGCAGGTTACCCTATATATACGAGGAGATGTCGCTATCCAGCATGACGTCTGCGCCAATTTTAGTTCTTGTAGTGTGCCTGCTCAGACATTAACGTCATTGAACGTGAAGGCAATCTCGCATAAAACGTGGCACCAGAAAGAGTAAGGCCTCAAGACATCAACCAAGACGCGCGAAAGCACCAACGTAGTTTTTTCGATCACTCAGTCACATTTGATTATGTGGTGCTAATTTCAACTATGTTGTCTTTTCGAAAGTGTACCTACACTCTATCTCATACATCTGGTGAAACTCCGTGGAATCTGTTCGAGAAGTCCCATAAACAAAATGCGCAAAACTATGCCTCTCGCGTTTGGGTTTCGTTGTTGTAAATGGGGCCTCCGTGAAAGGGTTCGGCTGCGTGCTACTAGAACTAATCACAGAGGTAATGATACGAAAACAATCACGTAATAACCAATTCAGAGGGACCCATTGAAATTCGTATAAACATCACAGCATCACTACGCGTAAAAACATCACAGCATATTCACGGAGTAAATGATGATTAGTGGGGCGAGGCGTCCGTCAGACCGTCCGTGCGTCCGTCCGTCCGCGCAACCATCCGTCCGTCCGCGCAACGATCCATCCATCCATTCGTTCTTGCTTCCGTCCGTCTGTCCGTGTCTTCGTCCCTGAGTCCATGCAACCGTCTGTCTGTCAGTTCGTGCGTCCATCCGTCCGTCAATGTGATCATCTAGTTAACACTCGAAGTACCGTCATCTCCCATCTCTACCTTCTGTGGCACATACCCGCTCTAGAGAGGGTATGTGCCACCAGTGGCTACCTACTACTACTATATACAACGGAGGATGTACAGGCCCACACCTTAAGGAGCTTTGCCCCTAAAACTAAAAGAGCATGGTGCATGCCAGGATCATAGGAATTGATGCAGCACAAAAGTGAACTGTGCCTTCTCAGCATATAGTTGATTGTTGTACATTGATTGATGAGAGCTTATGCAATGGCTATTGGTGTTAGTCAACTAAAGCAACGCTGGATGTGAATTCCCCACGTTAACGCCTTGTGGTGCATCTCCATCCCGACGACCAATCTTGGCTTAACCCTTGTGGCAGCTGAAGTGATTAACACATCAGTACAATGCATACGTTGAGAGAGGTAGAGAAAAAAACATCTATTAATGCAAGACGAAGGGATAGGTTGAATCTCGCGCAAAGATGGCATCAACCAGCACATAGGAAACACTGGTACTCGATGTGCACTGATGCAAAACACCGTCGTCTTACGAGACAAATGCCAAGGCGCACCCACCAAGTAACAGAATAACCTACGCCTGTGCTTAAGCATGTACCAGACAGCGCTTCAGGATTGCGAGTGGCAGAACTTATAGCTTGAGCCATGAACGCGGGAAGATGTTCCGCTAACCACTGGTCTCTCTCTCTCTCTACATTAAATCACTGATCACTTCACATTAGCACATTGACGTCATTGCATCCCGGTGCCGCCTATGCCAAACTAGTTAAATTATGTGCCCTCCATCTTTCTTTAGTTTTCTTCATTTCTGTGTGGGAGCAGTTTTATTAGCCGGTGATATCGCACTCGAAGTGGTAGGTGGCGGAGAAACTCCGTTGATGCATGTGAACGCGGCCCTACTCTATCAACGAGTCGTCACGCTAACACGATGCGAAAGGCAAAGCTCGTTTTGCTTTGTGTCCTTGTCAAGTGTTGCGCTGTAACCAGCCTTATACGTAATGCTCATGAAACTAGATAGCCAGTGCTGCAACCACAAATGGCGTTTCACCAACAGTTACGCCTGCATATAGGGTCTCTTGCCAAGGCATTTTTGATAGCTTACCTTACTCTGTGGTAGAATACTTGATTGTGGTGCAGAATGCTTGAGATTGATTCCTACTGGGTCAGTAATATCTGTGCATGGCGTTCGTCGGGTCAACGCCGGCATTGCGAGTTTTCCTTACACTGGCACATTTAAATTACCAGAATTTGTTCTCGCCGGTACTGGGTAAATATAAAGTGTCAATCATCTTTGTTGCATACGCGCACACCGTAGGCCGTGCTGTATGGCATGTACGTACGGGTCTGGAGGAAAAAGTTCGATGACGCACGTGACGGTATTTCGCAATATTCATGTCATGACTCGCCATACATAGCCGTCAATATCGCTTACTCTCCATACTAATTTTTGTCTTCCCCAAGTTAAGGAGGCTATCACAAAAGCAGCACATAAAGAACCCCAGGTGGTCGAAATTTTCGAAGCCCTCCACTACGGCGTCTCTCATAGTCATAGGGTGGTTTTGGGACGTTAAACACCACAAATCAATCATCAATCACAAAAGCACCCATATGTACTTGGCCAGATAGATGGGTATATAGAGAGATACGTAGATAAAAACGCTTGATGTGCCTCCACTTCGACATTTTTCGCATTAACCAAGTAACAATAAAAAAATCGAACCAGCCAGCCGGGTATTCGAACCAGCGACCTCTCGCTCTGCAGCACCCCCCCCCCCTAGACAACACTACCACTCATCATGCTTTCGTTTTCTTTATTGCAGTGTTGATGCATTATGTAAATATACAGATGTGCCTCAGATCACATGTATAAGGTTCACTGCACTTATTGGCCGGCATAAAAGTGACGACCTATTCACACCATTGGTGGCATGCAAATCTTGAAGTAGCTTGAGCATGTTCTTTAATTGTTACGCAATGTTGCACCATTTTCTTACAATGTAAAAACTGCCCTTGAGACGTGCTCGAGAAAGTGGCTTCGTTCTGCAGTCACTCGCAATCTGGGTAAAAACATCATAGCATATCCACGAGGTGAATAGTGAGGAGTGAGGCGGAGTGGGTGGACGGACAGATGGACAGACGGATGAACGCGCGGACGCACGGACGAACTGACAAATGCTTCGCCTACATTATCATCATCCATTCCATGGATATGCTGTGACACCGTTTTTATTGACATGCAACGCAATGCAACTGGCTACAACGATGACTACGACGAATACGACGACAGGGGACTTACGACCCACGGCGTGAGGGGCTTCGCCTCTAAAAAGAAGGAACGCTGGGCCCACTTTGCGTCAAACGCCACTGCGTGGCAGAATACGCAGAGGGTTCTCTTCACGCGCCGCAGTTTAAAAAAATAATCAAACAAACGTGTCCGGTTCCACCACGGCCGGGCTAGAGGAGCGGCTAGCGCGCTCTCAGCGCGCGTGCAGCTCTTCTAGCCCGGCCGTTATTAGTTCGCGCGTGTGCTGTGTATACGTTTGCGTTGGTTTCAATCACGCTTCTGTGTGCTCAAGCGGCACGCTGCAAGTTTCGTGGTGCATGTCATTCTTCGCGTGACATTCCGATTTCTCGCTATCGCACTCATTTCGCTGCGTTGAAATTCTAATTTTTCTAATTGTTTGAACCATGACTTCTAGTGTGCACTATAGGTCTTGATTTAGTTATATTTCCCTTTTTCGAAGCTTCCCCGTGTGTGAGGTTGCCAGGTTCACATCAGGCAGGTAATTGCAGGTTTATTTGCCTAGTCATCCTTTTTATGAAATCGCAAATAAATTCAATTCGTTTCGATTCAAATGACTGTTTTCATATAGTAATTAATAATATTGCTAATTATTACTAGAATTGCTAATGACTAAATTACTGATTTCATTACTAACATTGTCGCTGAGGCTCATCGTACTCACAGAGGCATCTACTCGTATAAGCGAGAGCCGATGTGCATACATTACAAGTATTCTGCAGCTGTTGTATGGACCTTTTTTAGGGAGAGGGGGATTTCCTCCTTTCTGGGCTGTTGCGCAGGAGTACGAAAGCCAACGTCACAGCCTCGGCAGCGCATTTCTTGGAGGGTCACGCGCGCTAACAACAGCCCAGAGAGCACTGTGGCGGCGCCCAGAACGCATTGGGTAAAAAGGTCTATTCGCCGCTGGCTCGCTACAGTCTTGAACTACACTCTCCAAAGAATGAAGTTGACAAGCAAAGGTAACGAAGGCGTGTCCGAACCTTTGCACTGCTTGTTCGCCACAAAAAACAAAACCAAAACAAAAAACAACATCAGATATGCAAAGGACTGGGAAAGCTGTTCTGCGTGGCTCATCGGAAACTCTTAGCGCGAAAGCACAAGCTTCCGGCTAGCCGCAAAGGGACCGGCATTCGGTTTCGAAAAGGGCACTACATGGTCAAAGCAAAGAGGCCGGGATCCAAGCTCTCGGCTCGTACACAGACGAGGGCGACTCCCAATGGTAAAGTTGAGGTGTCGAGCGCAGCGGCGTAGATCAAAGCCGTTCGCAACGGCGTGTAGCTTGAGCGACGCACCTCTTCAATATTCCTTAGGAGGCGTGGGAGGGCGCAAACGGCCGACTCTTGCGCGTCGATGTCTAACGAACAAAAGAGAAAGAAAATGAAGAAAAAAATCCCTAAAGATAAAGAGGGGCGAGTGGCTAAGGTTCACTGTTCTGCTGGCTGTATAACCGCGGCGCCCATCAAAAATGCGGGCTTCGGAGGAGGAATGGAGCAGGGGAAGTTAAGAAAACCGAACTTTCCACTTCGACCTCGCTCTTCGTCGCGGCCCAGGAGGTCTTGTTGACGCCCTTCGGCGTGAAGGGGGCAGGTTGCACCGCTTCAGCATCGAATATGACTTGGAGAAAACGCCGCCGGAATCCGAAACAGAAACTTGTGCCCCTCGAGCTCCGTCTATGTGCGGGCGGAAGGAGAGGGAGGAGAAAGAAGAGAGGAACACGCATATCTGCTTCTTCCTTTCGTTGCTGACGGCTAAGAAGTCGCAGTTTGACCGCAAAGTGTCTGCGCTTCTCCGAAAAAAAGAAAGAAAAGAAAGAGACAAAAAGAAGATCTCTACACACTCTGTCCGTCTCTTTCTTATCCCTCTCTCCCCGCATTTCCCACGTATCTGCGGAACCACTGTCTCAACCTCTGCGCGCAGTGTCTTTGGAGATTTAGGATTTTTAACAAAGTATACAGAAAAAAAGGACAGTTCGCCCCCTACGTGTCCTCTCTTCACCAACTCTACTTTCAATTTTTTGTGCGAAGCCATGTTTTATTTTGGTTCTTTTCATGTTTGGGTCGGGAAGCGAGGGGATAACAGCTCTTGTCCGCGGTTGCAACTAACGCCCAGCGCTACGCAGACGACTGATCGTGACTTGGTATTTAAAAATGTTTCCCTTTCCGAGGGAATCTAGACACGGAGAAATGTATCCTGCTATTGTAACTTCGAAGTCTTAGCGGTTTGTGAAGTGCTTGTCAATTCTTCATTACTTTCTTTTTACGTGACTTGCAGGAGAAAAAAAAAGAAATAAGAAGAAGGACAGATGGAAGGAAATGGAAAGAAAGGAGGAAGAAGGCGGGTGTGAGGCACGAAGTTATCGATCTAGAAAGATGAATGGGAAGCTGCCTTTACATAGTTCATCGCTCATTCAAGACATGGTGGTCCGGTTTGTTTTTGTTTTGAACCGTGCTGCGGTGCTGCGCGATATAATTTGAGTTTGACGGCGTGCAGCTTTACGGCGCGCAGGCGAAATTGCTCGTGCCGCCACCGCGCTTCGATAACGCGATTGCTGTAGCGGTGTGTTGGTGTTTGAAAAGGGGCAGTGTTTCAAGTTTCAAACTTGTTTAGACCAGCTGAGCAATATTGCATAAAATGCTCAGTAATGGTCCGGATTAGAGTAATGTGAAGGATCGGGTGAGGAAAATATTCGCTTATTTTCGAGGTTAGGCTGTTGTTTGCGAGGCCTGTTCAAGTCGAAGTAATCTACTTATGCAGATAGGCGAGCCTAAAACGAGATCTCGACAGCATCGTGGAATGAAACCTTGTTTTAGATTAAAAAAAAGCATCAGGCATCAAAACAACGCGAAAGAGCTTTTGCTTCGGAGAGCCAAGTTCTCTACCGTCGCTTTGGTTACGCAGAGGAATGCCCTAGGTACATTTACGTGCACTCTTGAGGCGTGGGGATTGCGTCTTCCGACTCTCTTAAATGACGTGGGAGGCCACGCTTGTAGACTGTGCGACAAATAACCCCAGAATTACTAGCACCTCCACTTGTCATGCGGATTGTTGAAGTTATATGGAAATATTGGTGACTATATAGCATGTAAAGTGACTAGAGTGATAAGCGATTTTCTGTTTCTTTACTACTTTTTACTGTGACTTGTTCATTATGTTGTAGGCAGCAGCTAACCGAAGATACGTTCTTTCATCAATTAGCGATACTTGCGTTGCACAGTGGCTGCTTTTCACACTTCGCGATGGTAAACTATAAGTGAGAAAAAAAAGGGGTCTAAAGACAGCGTTATTGTCAGCGTTATTGCGGAACTATGTAATAACCGCTAATTCTTGGGTGGCTTTAGGAGTAAAGTTCTGACAACAGATCTTCAAGGGCTGTTCTAAAGTACGCGTTGACAAATAATATCGAAAGATTTTGAATTTTACACCTTTATAAAGGCAACCATGGCTCGATCTGGTGAGCCGGATAACACTTCAGATGCTACAAACATGTCCACTGTGCTGCAAAGTGCTACAACAAATGGTAATGATATAACACAACAGATGCTAACGAAGTAGTCTGTGCAGCTTTTTAACTTGTGCTTTTCTTGTTTTATTTTCAACTGCATAGCTACAGCTTAGATACGCGGCCCGCCTATTCCAATTGCGCAGTTGTATATAAATATCTGGCATAGCGTACACCCATTTTAACTTTTATCAGTCATTATGAAAGGCGCAGTGCTGTTTAACTAAACGTACTGCATCGTTGTGTGGTAGTCTTCATTAGAAAGTAATTTTTACGTTTTCAAGTTTGATTGTCGGTAATGTATCACCCTTTCAGAAGCAGTTGCTTTGTTGACTTTGGCGCAGCGTGGGTAATTTCCCGCAAACCCTAAAAAAATTGTTTTTGCAGTAAAACTGGGCTTCTCATTCCACATTTGTTACTTTTGGTGACTTTTGCGCCTGTTTTCAACGTATTTTTGGATGGTGTCCAAGGACACTCAGAAGTACATATGAGAGAGAAAAATACAATAACTCGGTCATAAGCACAATAAACGGAATCAGAGGTCAGAGGCAAATAATGAGACAAAGAAAGAGAACTAGGATAGCAAACGGCTTTTGTGTCAGTGATGTGAAAAGCTTTCTTTGGAAGGCCTTGGCACTCCACAGCACTGTATAAATAGAGAGCTTTAACCACGTTTAGTCCCCTGTTTTGGTTTCCGCGTTATTGCACTCGGAGGAATCGTCAGTTCTGCTTGACCAAACCAACTAGTGTTCTAGACGAAATCACAGTAATATACTGTTTGTCTGCTTTACTGAATTTCAATAATGGCAGGCTGTTTCGTTAGATGCATCTAACGTAACCAGGGCTTGTGTGAGTGCGCTGAATGCTTGCTAGTTTGGGCAGGCTTGTATACGAATTGGTGTGCCGTACTGAGGCTTTATAGTCTGCTTAGAATAACTAACCTACAGCTTCTAGATTATTCGATACATATCACTTGCCGAGAAGGGCGGTCAGCATTAACAAGTTGGATATTTCATTGCAATGCCCAAAACCCACCATGAGGACAAAAAAAATTACTTAAGGCGTCGTTTCGTTAGACTTGCTGGTGCGGGAAATGAGCTATCTGTGCTCTACGCCGGCGTCGGCATCTTACTTCGCAGGACAGGCTTTCAAGCAACGCTGGGAAAGCGTAAGGTTGGCCTTCGTAATGTAAACGTAGAGGGGCGAAAGAAAAAAAAAGCAGAAAACCAGGAATAATAATCTAAGCTGCTAGCGATACGGATGGAGCGAGAGGGAGGCCCTCAAAACAGCGATTTGGAAAATGACCCCTGCAAGCCCGCGGCTCTGCCCAATCCAGTTTAACTTCAAGGGTAACACGAGGGCCCTATCGTTCTGGTATGAGGAGGCCATTACCATCGGCCATTAGTTGTCTCAGTGTTCATCCAACGTCTTATTGGCGTCGATCCGCCTTCTTGGATGGCCGTGCGTCGCCGTCCGGGCTTTGCCTTGCCCTCCCGCTCGCCCATCGATCCCTGCGTTGCCCACGAGAGTCCAGTGTGTGGGCCTCCCTATGATCCCCCGTATGCTTCTCCCTATTCTGAGCGGACCCCAGCTTTCGTTCTCAGATTGGAAGCGAGTATTGCTCTAGAACCTTTGTTGAACGGGCGCCACCCGTTAATGAGAAACAGGCTCGGCGCGGCGCAGTTGCCTGCTGCGGTTTGGGACCGTAGGAGAGTGAGATTGAGAGAAGGAGGAAGAAATGACTGCTTCTTCGATATCCCTCTCTTTTCTCTCCATCGCTTTGCCGAGTCTGGAACGCCCCGCTCACTACTCCCTTGAACCTTCTTTGCTTGCAGTGTTCTTCCTTTTGTTCGATTCGCTCACCCGCTTGTCGCGAGATCTTAAATGTGTTGTGTGCTCCTGCAGTTGTTCGGGTAGGGGTCACAGCAGGTCTGGAAACAAAGGAAGCCGACGCGCTCGAAAGGAAGGCTGCTTCCGTCTGAGTCTCGGTGGTCCCTTCGGTGCCGCTGTTGACCGGCATTGTTCGGCGATGGCTTCTATTTGGTGACGCTGGCGCGACGGGCCGCCGCAAGAACTGCTTCCTGGTTTGCGAAGCGTTGCCAATGCGATCGCGATCGAGTGGTCTGCGAGAATAAAGGTTTGGTCGAATGAGCTAAAATGACCGATGCAACTTAAAGAAAGGATGTGCACTCTATTGGGCAGACCGAAACATATAAAATGAGTAATTTATGTGAGGCTTTATTCGGTACTCAACCAGGAACCTAAGTACGTTGTTGCCATTATTTGGTGCATTTTGCGTTATGGACAGAAGAAGTTATAACGCACAGGCTACTCCTACTGCTCCGATGTTCATTACAGCGAGTCCTCTGGGTCGTACACGTGATGACAGTAACAACAACAATAAAGATGCACTCTTGTTTGAAAGACTGACTTTTCTTGCTGGTTCAGTGAACAGGATGCTTCACAGGTGAATAAAGATGTTGGGTTTCACGCCGTGGTGGCTTGATGCTTAACATCGCTTCGGGAACTCTTAAATTATGTAATTAAGCCAACATTATTGGCATAGTTGTGGTTATACGTCAGCAGCAAAAATGAAAACGGAACAGAGGCTGCAATCTAAGAACATGTGCAGCGACTACCTAAACTATATGCTATTGGCGAGGCCCTGATGAAGTTCGGGAACCTCCCTTATTTGTTTGTCACCAGTGTTTAAGAACTCACTGGTATGTGCCTACTCCCCGTTGAATTCGCTTAGCCTTTTGCTACTTCTTCAATAAATGCATGGTTTATGTCGAACGACAACATTTTACTGGGGCCAGCTGTCGTTTTGTGAAGATTCGTACTCGTACCACCATCATGTGTGGCTTGTGCAGCGCTTTTGACCATCGCACTCAACGTATCCTAACGGGTGCCAGGCAGTGCAGTCTTCGAGATCCCATAGTAGCGCCAAAACACACAGCCTAGTGACTAGACGCAGCACAATTGGGCCCGCCAATGCGTATATCTTTGTTTGGTGGGGTAGGTGGGTTCAGGGGAAGGATTGAAGGAGTAAGGACAGGGAGGTTAGCTTGTTGTCAGACTGGCTGGGTATATACTGTGCTGGGGGAGGTGGTAAGGAAAATAAAATATGAGAGAAAATAGACGCTGAAGAAGAAAAAAAAAGGAGAAGGACGACAGTACGATTCGCGACGCTGCTTACAGCCTGTCTCTAAGACCACTTGCCCGCAAGAAGCGCAACAACTCTGTCAATGTCTTGCATGCCAAGGACTGTCTCGGCCAATGTCCCAATACCCTTTCTTCCGACGATTGGCGATTGTATAGTCTATCTAAAACTTTCGGCAGTTCTTTTCTTGGCGCACTGAAGCGAGGGCACTCGCAGAAAAAATGGAAGAATGTCTCCACGCAGCCACAGTTGTCGCATGTCGGGCTGCTGGCCATTCCGATTCGAAACGAATGAGCATTCCTAAAGGCAACCCCAATCCACAGATGGCACAAAAGTGTTTCCTCAGCTCTGGTTGTTCCTGATGGAAGGCAGAGCTGCAGGTGTGGGTCCAATTTACGAAGGCCGGTGAATTACACTGAGCGAGGTCAGTTCTGGGTTCAGGCGTACATACAACACTTATGAAGTGATTATGGACGCACCTTGGAAGCGTTTGCCAAAAAAAAAAAGGCGTTCAAAAGGGAGACACTTCAGCACATCTTTGTGTTCAGTGAGCATTTCGTTTTCTTCGTATCTCTGGCGCCCGATATCGTCAACGCTTAGGCGGCAGATGAGAGCTCCATCATGCCTTCTGGTTAGTGACTTCCTGTTTATAGTAACGCAATATGAAGATGTCGTCCGACTTTAAGCTGGACGTATGACGGAGAGCTCACCGAAAAAAAAATTAAGTACCGGGTAATGGTATCGTGGCATTGGGACCACCTTTTGTTGAGCGGTTAACTATAATTCGTGTGTGTGCACATTTATTTTATTTATTTATGTATAGAATACTGCAGACAAAAGTGTCCAAGCAGGGTGAGCATACATGAAACACTAAATAACAGAATGAAACAAGGTTGCAAAGCGTTTTTTACACAATTTCTTTGCTATAAGACAGAGGGGTTATGGCTGTAAAAAAAGTAACAGTTGAACAACAAGGTGATAATACCATTCAAGGAAGTCATGGAAGAAGAGTATTTGCACAAATGGTCAAGGGCGTTGAGGAAATGCTTCGGTTAGTTTATTCCAATCATCTATTGTGTGTGGGAAGAAGGAGTACCGAAAAGTATCAGTCCTTGCGAAGATTGGCGTTAGAGAATGAGGATAGTGGTGTCGAGTGGGTCTGCTTAACAAGGGGGATACGTATACTGCGGTGTCTAAGGTTAGCCTGTGGTTCACTATGTCTGAAAGAAACTGTAGCCGACATTTTGTTCTTCGAATTTGTAATAGTTCTATACCATTTGCTGTTAGTAATGCAGTGGGGGAGTCGGTTGACATAAATTTACTATATATGAATCGTACTGCTTTTCTTTGAATTCTTTCTAGGTTTTGGACGTTAATTTTTGTGTGGGGATCCCAAACTATGGAGGCGTACTCAAGTTTAGGCCTAATTAAGGAAAAGTAGGAGAGGAGTTTAACACTAGGCGGAGCAGTCTTGAGCTTGTGGCGGAGAAGGCATAATTTACGGAAAGCGGCAGAGCAGATGTTATTTATGTGCGAATTCCAGGATAAGGTACTTGTTAACGTTAAGCCTAAGTATTAATAGGAGGCTACTTTAAGTAAAGGTGCTTCAGCTAAATTGTATGTGTAGTTTAATGGGACTTTTTTGCGCGTTATGGGGAGATACACACATTTGTTTGCGTTAAGAAGCATTCCCCATTGTTCACACCATTTTGATACATTGCATAAGTTAGTATTAAGATCTCATTGGTCACTAATGCAGGTTACATCTCTAAACAAAACACAATCGTCAACAAATAACCGAATTTGTACCGAGGTGCTAATTACATTGACAATGTCATTAATGTAGACCAAAAACAGAAGGGGGCCTAGTACGCTCCCCTGCGGAACGCCAGAAGTCACAGGAAGGCAGCCCGATTGTTTTTCTCCTACCTGAACATATTGGTTGTGATTGAGTAGATAAGTTGAGATCCAGGAGATAAATAATTCTGGTATACCAACTAACCGAAGCTTTATAATTAGTTTATCGTGTGGAACTGTATCGAATGCTTTACTGTAGTCTAAGAATATTACATCAATTTGACCGTTAGCATCAAGACAAGCTGCAAAAGTATGAACGATAGTAACCAATTGTGTTGTAGTAGAAAATCCTTTTCGAAACCCATGTTGATGATTTGTTAAAACTGAGCGTTCTTCTAAGAATTCATTTAATTTATGAGCTATTATGTGTTCGATAAGCTTACAGCATGATGATGTTAAGAAGATCGGTCGATAATTTTGTAGTACTAGGCGGTCACCTTTCTTGAATATAGGAACTATTCGTGCCGACTTCCAGTCATCTGGCAATTCCGCTGACAACAGAGAGACTCGAAAAATGACGAGTAAGTATTTTGCAACAGACTCTGCAAAGCGACGCAGAAATATGTTGGGGATATTGTCGGGACCGCAAGAAGTCTTAGTCTTTAGGTTCAACAACATAGCAACGACACCAGAATAAGAAATAAAGTTTACATTCGCAGCATTGTCCACATTTATGACAGATGGGGAAGCACTAGGGGTAGAAAATACACTATGAAAATATTCATTGAGGTGTTGAGCAATGGCAGCTTGATCAGATACCATTGAACCATTGACAAAAACCTGTGATATGGGTTTTTTTTTGCTAATATAGTTCCAGAACTTCTTTGGATCATTCTTTATGAAGTTTGCGAGTGACGTAGTGAAATAGTATTCCTTCGAGGTGTGTACGGCATGTGCAAGCTTATCTAGAGCGTCAGCTATAATTTTGGGGTCAGCATGCTTTTTCTTTATTCTTTTAACTTTACGCTTGAGATGAATGATGCTTCTCGTCATCCAGGGCGTATGTTTATGCACTTTTTACGCTTAGACGGTATAAATTTTTCGATACAGTAGAAGCATATGCGTTTAAATTGGTCTCACAATCTACAAACATCGGTAGCTACAAAATCTATCAGACAGGTTTCTAGGTGCTCGATAATGCAAGCATCATTGGCATGTGTATAGTCTTTCACACAATGAAAGGACAAGTTGGCAGTTGCCGAAAGCGGTTCAAGAGGGATAGAAACTGACACAAGGTAGTGATCAGACAGCCCTTGCTCAATTACTACGGTATGTGTACTAAAGTCACGGGGAATAAATACCAGATCTAAGATAGACCTAACAGTACCCTGATAATGCGTTGGTTCGTGAACCAGTTGTACCAAATTATGTGCGAGCATGATGTCAAACACTGCATTTGCATTGCTGATATTGGCTGTAAAGGTTTCAAAACGCTCCCAATCTACTCCGGGGAGATTGAAATCACCAATCAAAAGAACTTTGTTGCCATGGTATTTAGACATGTGTTCCTTTAGTTTTAATAGGTATTCAAGACTTGACTCCGGCGTTCTATATAATGCACATACAATGAATGAGTGGCCCCACAAAGTTACTTTAATACAGATACATTCAAGCTCCGGTTCATCATCCAACAAGACAGCATCAAATTTTTGTTGGATCAGGACGGCCACACCACCTCCCCTTGTTTGCCTGTCCTTACGAAAAGCCGTATAGGAAGGTGGAAAAATGTCGCCATCATTCACCTGTTCATGTAACCACGTCTCAGTTATAACAGTAATGTGAGGATCGTACTGCAGTAATAGGATTTCGAGGGGTTCGGTTTTATTCATAACACTGCGGGCATTCAAATTAAGTAGACGAAGTTGCTTGTGCGCATGCACATTACGTCAGGTTTTAGACTGTTGGGGTGCGGTGTTCTTGTAGCCGGTCATTTTTACTCGCTTATTTTGCACCTCATCCCAAAAATACATATCCTTATCGATCTTTAGTTATCGTGTATCAGGTTGATTCTTTTCCCTTGTTCTATCTCGGCCTTTGCGCTGTGCCAGAGCAGACTGCGTTTTTTTAGCGTTGATTTTGAGTAATCATTCTTAACAAAGATATTTGAGCCCTTCAGTTTGCTTGCGTTTTTCATTATCTCTTTCTTTTCTGTAAAGTCTTGCAGATAGACTATTACAGGCCGCTTTCCTGCGTGCTTACCCAGTTGATGAATACGCCCTACAGATTCAGATTTAACCTGAAGTTTTTCTTGAAAGAGACCCTTCACGACCTTGTCTTTCAGTTCCTCTTCTGATTCTGCTGAGGTCTCAGGTATTCCATGAATAATTACATTTGAACGTCTGCTGTGGTCTTCAAGGTCTGTTAGCTTTTTAGTTTGAAAAGACATTGCATGTTCAAATGATTTCAATGTGACATGCAATTGATGGGTGTTTTCATGCTGTGCTGAGCGCTCAGTCGCTAAATTTTCGACAGTACGCCTAAAGTCAAGCATCTGTTCTTTCAGCTCAGAAAATAGTGTTTTAATTTCAAGTAGTTCCTTTCGCATTTCTGTCTGACCATCAAGTAGTTGCTCGTACAGTTCCTTCTGGGTGGGCCCAGGGTTTTCCTCGACATCACCGCAAATTAGTAGTTTGCAAACGACAAAGCAGTCATACGCAATTACAAAACAACGCCGTGGGCACGGCAGAACCACTAACCTTCGACAATCACTACGTATTGAACAAGAACGGGGACTAACCTGCACCAAGCAAAGAAGCGTTCCATTTAGCGACATGGCAGCTTTGGGTCCACCGTGCCCACAGAAGACAAAATCGTGCCGGTGCTTTTTTATAGCGGCGTTAAATGATGACGCCACGCTGTGATGCTTGAAAGGAAAGGCCAGTAGAACTGCGTCGTCGGGTGACGACAGCGTTGAAAACTGGGGGCCTTTGCTGATGAGCTGGCTTGTGTCGTCGCAAGACTCATGAAGTGGCTGCGCGCATTCAAAAGCACCGTAGCCAAGAAAAACCTGCACCAAGCAGAGAAGCGTTCCATTTAGCGACATGGCAGCTTTGGGTCCACAGTGCCCACAGAAGACGAAATCGTGCCGGTGCTCTTTTATAGCAGCGCCAAATGATGACGTCACGCTGTGATGCTTGAAAGGAAAGGCCAGTAGAACTGCGTCGTCGCGTGACGACAGCGTTGAAAACTGGGGGCCTTTGCTGATGAGCTGGCTCGTGTCGTCGCAAGACTCATGAAGTGGCTGCGCGCATTCAAAAGCACCGAAGCCAAGAAAAACCTGCACCAAGCAGAGAAGCGTTCCATTTAGCGACATGGCAGCTTTGGGTCCACCGTGCCCAAAACATCATTTGGTTTTCCTAATTTCTCCAAATATTCTGGTTTTTTTTGCTCCCATGTCCTCCCCATTCAGGGGCTTTTGGCGTAGCATAGTAAAACTTGCAAAAACCTCTCATTTTGCAACATTCCATGATTCGCACTGTACATCTGGTATTTTAGAGTTCTGTTTTTCGGATCAGGGGAGAATTTATTATTGACGGAAGATACGAGGACAAAGAAGCATCCTCAGACAATAAAAAGCTTGCAGATATTTCACACGCTGCGCTACAGGTATGCTTTAAGCAAATGCGGATAATACATAACATGAAGGAGAATGTGTTGTGACGTAATACGATTATGGAGTGTATACAGTGACAGGGATGTGAATGTGTGAGCAGTTGACAGTATACAGTAACAGGAGCTTTGAATGACTGAAATGGAGGCATTCAAATACAACGGAACCTACTTGGAACAGGTGTAGCAGTAAATGCCATAAGAGAGGTTTTTCCTGCAGCGTGGCTTAAAATGTATGTACACTGTTTGTTCATTATTCTTCAAGCATAACCTCCTCACTTTTTCATTTACTAGATCACGAAAAAAGTAAGCGTCTGCCGGATCGCACTGCTATAGTTCAGAGCACATAACAACTAGAGCGGTTCTGACGTGTAATTTTAAATTATCGCGCCATTCTTCTCTCACCGCCTTTCTGTTACTACACAGTAATAACCCGACAGCAGAGGGCAAACTTCATCTGGAGTGCACGGGAAATGCGTGGGCAAGCTCACGCGAGCGATCCATTTGCAAGTGCAGGCAGGCTGCGTCTTGATCGTGACCGCGATTGTGGCGCAGCTGTCACCCATCGGCGAAGGGGACTTGCCGAGCCCCCGCCGACGTGTGGTTTGTGCTATTTTAGCTGTCACTACGCGGCGCAACGCTGGTCTGGGCTCGCGATACACGCTGATCGCTCATGACGCGGCACGAGGCGTTATGCAAAAGCAAACTTCATCTGCATGGCTGCTGAGTGCATGCACCCACGCATCTTGCCCGTTCGTGTCCGAACGGAAGGTTTCTCGAGGTGCAAAACAAATGCAATATGCCCCTTTATGAGAGGAAAGGTATACGATCATTCTGAACTACACTGGTGTTTAATACTGGTTCGTTACGTAGTTTCTGAATAAAAAACGCCAAATTATATTAAGGGGTGCTAAAAAGCACACAGAATTCATTTCCACATCTTAGGAATAGTGAATGCGAATGAGTGATAATTACCTGTTATGGGTTTAAAAGCGAAGTTGATTGGAATAGAAGCTGCTGGTTTTCTACTCCACTTCATGAAAAAAAAAAGCAGAAGGGAACACGGAAAGAAAAGCTTAGACAAAAAGGTAGACATGAGTATAATGTGAGGAGGAGGAGAATGGCACAAATACAGTTTCTGTAATAGGGAACTACCCTTGAAGCATTTCAATAATGCATGCCCTGACTGGTTGCCATTACGATGACTGTTTTATTATGCCTGAGATTCACCGGGGTGCCTCGCTTTAGGGATTAGGAGAAGTGATGCAAGGAAAGACTGTAAACTGCACCAGAAAATCAAACGAGGTGAAATTACTATGATTCGAATTATCACAAAGTGATTAGATCAAATAGTCAATGATTTATAGTACTGAGTACTGTGTGTGTAGAAAAAGTTGTTAATGATTTAGAGTACGATGTACTCTACTATGGGAGAGCAGTGAGCCGTCCCGATATGATACATTAGTAGGTTGTTGGAACCATATAGTTTCTTAATATACACTAGACGGAACTCTGGCGCTAGTGTCTATGGGAGCTGCAACACACGGCGCTTCAGCGAGCAAGGGAATGATGGGTAGTACACACATTTGTCTAATTTTCGTACTTCTAGCCTGCTTCTGGCTTCGTGTGTGTTCATGTGGCTTGGAGCTGTTTTTTTTTACGTAAACACACATGAGAAAATGTTCACCGTTTGCGCTTCACAACCTCATTCTTTTAGGCTTACCATTTTGAATCAAGTCACTAAGTTTAAAAGGGTTCGTTGTTTCTTTCAAAACAAAACCGTAACCAGCAATAAACGAAGCCGCAAGTACTATTCGCCGCCCGTAAGTACGAAGACTAGGCAATGTGTGTACTACCCATCATTCCCATGGTCGCTAAACGATCGCACCGCCAGAGTGCCCTCTAGTTAATTTTGGGAAACTCTATGGTTGGAACAACCGAGAAGTATCTTATCTGAGTCCTGCCCTATGAATATTTTTTGATGAATAAATGCTGGCCGAAAAGTGATTGCCTGAAGATACATATAAGGACAGACATCCTTGAAAAAAGCATACTAATTAGTACGTTTTCAAGCCACATTTTGAGAGGATGGTGCAGTTTTCTTCTATAGAACAGTAGATGGGTGCGGATAACGTCTTTAAGTATTTCAATTTTATAAAGCTTTAAAAATATTTGAGGTGAGGCGGCAAAGAGATTTGCACAACGCGCTAAAATTTTCCAGCAATGTTACACTGCTGCTGTCTCAGCAACACAAACTTAAATGAGTGAGTGAGTGAGTGAGTGAGTGAATGAGACAGTGAACACCTTAATTAAACCAGTAGATTAAGGCCGGAAAGTTTTCTTCAAAGGGGGGGGGGGCGCCTCCTTCTCGGGGAAGGTACCCTCTTAAAATGATTTTTTTCCCTTGTATACCATGGTCAAATCAAATTTCAAGAAAAGGGGGGGGGGGGGTGCATGGGTCTGGTGTGCCACGCCCTGGTTACACCCCAGGCTTGCGCATATGTAGGCCACGCCAGAAGTGGTGGAGAGATGCGGTCTTGCAGCTGACTTCCGTGCTCACTGGACGGCCCATATTTGGTTTTGCCGATCCCAGCCGATCAGCGCGGCTTTCCACCACACCCAAAGATGTTCTGAGCAGGCTGAATTCTCGTCCTGTATTTGTGCGCAATTTATAAAATGTGTTCTAGGGTGACGTGTTTCATTTCGCATAGTTTACGCGAGTTATCTGGGTGTGCTGAGGGTAGATGCCATTTGGCTCTACCGGGTTGCGAAACGTTCCGGTTTGTAGTCACCTCCAGCCGACCATCTGAAATCTCTCCGATTTGAAGCTAGGTGGTGCGATAACTTACGTTGTACAGAGCCTACATACTTTTATGCGACGTCCAAGCACCTGTCTGTTAGACCAACACACGTCACTCCACATTGCTAAAAATTTAACGTTAGTTTACAATATTCTTAGAAAATAATGGTTACCTTCAATCCACGCTTATGTTCGACGGGCTTTATGAAGTTTCTGCGTTTTCTTTTTCTTCCCAGCATCACTGATGTAGGACAGCTCGGAGACAGGCTTGCTCAAAAAAAAAAAAACTGCTTTGCGTCTTGTGAAGGCCTTATTTGTTCGGCGCCTTGCAAAAAATACGACAACGCTATGCGATCACAGGGAAATCAATTTTCTTAGTGCGGGTTGGAACGCACCTCTATAGCGCTAAATGGCCACAAGAAAGCTCCGGTCCTTGTTTGCCGTGATACTTAAGTCTGCCACAATCTAGGACAGTGTATATGCAGTGTAGTGTAACACTTTAGGTGTAGTGCAGTGCCTTCTTCCCAATGGGCTAGAAAAAAAAATGAAACACGAATGTTGTGGTGGTAGGATCATTGTGAGGAACGTGTTAAAGAAAAAGCTGCTTCGGAAAAATAAAGTGATAAGTTCATTCACGAAATTATTTCACTCTAGTAAATAAGCCAAGCGGGTGGACAGTAACATAATAAGTTTCGGGACTGGCAACACTGGTTGTGCCGGTCCATTTCGGCTCTGAATCCTCCGTGTCAGGAGCCTGTGGGATCTCCTTCCGCGGTTGATTTCACTTTGAGGGGGTTGTGTGATAACGTCCATCCCGAGATCACCAGATGGCTCCACTGTTTTCCCCGCATCGCACCCCTCTCCTGCCTCCCCCCAACATCCCTCCACATTTTTTTATGTGTGTTGCTCTTTCTATTCACCCAGCTTTCGCTACGGCATGTGCGCGCGACTTTCATAAAGCAGGCGAGAAATTTTCGATCCATCATTCCCCGTTTGTGCGGCACCCAATCGTGCATCGTCTCTTGTAGCTCTGTGCATTTTTATTCTCCTAATGCCTCTGGAGCCCTGAAATCTTTTTGCTGGGGGTGCCTAACTTTTTTATTTGTGTGTGTGTTCTTTCATGCAAGTGTTTGAGTTACGCAGGTACATGTCTGTGGCTAAGCCTAGCGCTGGTTGTATAGTGCGAGCTTTCATTGTTATAAAGTTTGAATGACTGCAAGAGAGGCACACTTTTTAGATTGGAATAAGTACATCACTACACGTACGAACCCCCGAACCAACCCCTGATCTGCCTTAATGTATTCTTGCTTGTGACGTTCCTCTTTATCTTTATCGCTAGGTTGATCGTGCCGCGAGGCTTTAGTGCGCACTCAGTTTGCGGCGCTTATAGATGCTGAACACGGCCAACGTTTTATGCATTGTGGCAGTGTGGTTAAAAAAACATTGCGGAACACAGCCCGTACATCTATTGTTACCATAATATCTGCCTTTGTGCAGTCGATAGTTATTGCGCGAGAACGAAACGACGACACAGAGACAAGAAGGCAAGAAGACAAGAAGAAGAAGAAGGCACAGAAGACAAGAAGACAACCTTCTTGTCTCTGTGTCGTCGTTTCGTTCTCGCGCAATAACTATCGTCATGCCATACCAACTAGCCCAAGCTGCCACACTTCTAAGTTACATTTGTGCAGTCATGACAGGGTTATGCTCGATAAGCATTTGAGCTGAGGTAATTTTACGAATAAATTCACCAAACGTACAAGCCAGCGCGCAGCTATGAGTTCTTGGAGTACCTTAGTTCCGCGTAGCTGCCCTGCAGATACAATGATCGTCCATCGCATTCGGGCAGAGTCTCAAGGATCTCCGTGACTGACGAAATTAAGGAACAAACTGTGGTGTGTTGTGAAGAAAAAAAATTGTATGCTTAACTGGTCAAATATTTTATGAAAGCAGGATGAATCAGTGTCGATGTTCCGTTTCATTTTCCACTGACTTCCAGTTAACGTGTGGTATGCCGAAGAAAGTCAAACAGTGGGCGAACAATTTGGTTCGCATTAGATCATGTGATGATGATTTGTAGCACGAGAGAAAGAAAATTAGGCTTTGTGAAAGCTTAGGAAACGGGCCCAGCGTGCTCGCACGATTCATACGTGATCCGTTAAAGATTAGGCAAGTTTCTGCCTAGAAAGCACTTCTTTTAAAAGACAACAACAAAAGATTTACATCCGAGAACGTACACCTACACGTGCATCCCGCAAGACTTTCACAACTTACGAAGAGGATCGTTACGCACTAAACACCTGGAATGATACAGCGGGCTAGAGGTGATGAAGCAACCCTTCCCGACGCCGTGGAAATGTTAGACGGAAGAAATTGAGCCCCGGTAGGGCCCGGGGATGACATCAGCCAAGGCAACCTGTAATTTCGTTGCGCAATACCAGAGCACGATATCACCCCTCGCTCACCACCCCCACCAATCCGGTACTAGTCACTGACAGTACAAGGCTAAGCTGGAATAGCAGTGAGTACGCGATGAAGGGATGAAATAGTCGGGAATCAGACGCAGCACGTGCCTCCCCTAATGGATCATTCGTGTAGAGTATACCTTTGTTGTTGTGCCCCTTTTTGGACACAATGTTAGTGCAGGTTGGTAACCGCTGTCATAGAGCCGTTGTACCGGTAATTCATTTTCTTCGTTCAGCGAACTGGGAGCGCAGAGAAAACACAAAGGACGAAGCGAGGAACCACACAACACGAGCGCTCGTGTTGTGTGGTTCCTCGCTTCGTCCTTTGTGTTTTCTCTGCGCTCCCAGTTCGCTGAACGAAGAAAATGAATTACCAACTGGCCCACATTTTGATCCTTCTGCAATGTATTTCGTTGTACCGGTATCTGCTATTACCTTTTATTCTGACTTTTGATCTTGGACTAGAGTATTTACTGCGTGCTATTTGTGCATAACTGATGGGAAGTATCAGGGGTAAGTGTACTTCGTTTGGAAATAGCGATTGAAGTGTCGTTATTTGAAGGAGCTCTGTTTGGAGACTGTGCTTAACCTCCTCTGCTAACTATGTGAAACGACGATTCTTTCCTGCCATCATCGAGCTATGGTGCCGTCATTGCTTAGAAAGATAAAGCTGTCACATTTACGTAGGATGATTGCTACTAGTCTCGCGAATATGCTTAATTACATATTTAAGGACGCCTTGTCTTCTTCATTTATGTAGCCTGAAGGAAGTGTATATAGACGCTTGTCTATTAAGACCACTTTTCCTTATTAATAAGGTCTGGTGTTATGAACCTATAGATTTTGACTGCTAATGCCAGTAATTTGCCCAAAGCGGCTCGTTCGTTCACCAATAGACAACTGTAACGTTCAAGGTAACGAAATCCCGATGTAGCCCTGTGGTAGCTCAGTGGATACAGTGATTCACTGCTAAGGTCACTTGTTCGACTCCCAAAAGCCGCTGCTACGTTCTGATTGTAGCGAAGTCTGATAACGATCGTGGATTTAATTATTAAGTCTTACGATTTTTCTTGATGGTGTCTAAGTTGTCAAGTTTAATTATACAAACTTATACACAGCATATGACTATTAGTCCGTCAACAGTCCACTAACAGTTGGTGGTGAAGGCATTGTCCCTGCTGGTGCTAACTTAATGATCTTTCTGCAGAACTTCTATGCGTATTCTTGCCTATCCTATTGTTCCGGAGTAGTAATTTCTGTATTACTGGACAGTGCGGTCAATTTAATGCGGCCTTGAGTGTATTAAGGTTGCACATGAAGGTAGCGCAACAAAATAAGTTCTGATTTGCTATCCTTCGTTGTTTAACGGTAAGGGCTAAGTGGAATGGAAGGAGAAAAGCATAAATGACGCTAATACTAAAGCGCAGAATGCGATTTCGAAGTATGTTTGCAGGCCTAGAGATTGTAAGAATTTCATCGGTGCACGTGCAGTCTCTATCTCAAATGTGTATGCTGTAATAGTTCCGAAGAAGTTGAGTGCCACGTTGAAAGACTACCTTGACGTTGAGCATACCTCGAGCGGAGGGTATACGTAGTTGTGGTCCCAGTTGTATGCATGTTTCGTATCATAAAGTTAGTGTAGTCACTATACGGTTTCACCATTTAGAAAGACATGCATGCCTCGGGTGGCATCCGGTTTTGCCCACAAACGCATCCTCCTAGCATTGGCGGGGATGAAGAGCCTTGGCGAGCAGCCAGCAGATTTTTAACAACTTTCATCCTGGGTCTCACCTAATACTTCAAATAAGTATTTTTCTAAGCTCTGCAATAAAAGGTGCCGTTGAATTTCGAGTGCTTTCCGTTATCGTAAAATAAAAAAGGATTTTTTGCTTTTTTTAGAATGAAGACGCATTTTGGACTTGGGTGTTTAGATACTGGTGGATGACGTGAGCGGAAGTTTTTTGGAGTAGAGTGGTTAGAGTTATTATCACATTCTTGAAAACATCATAACAAATAGCATAGATTCCAAGTCTCATCCAATAGCGTTCGGAAAGTGACAAAAGATGACCGACATTTGGACTGTGAAGGATGGCGTAAGCGAACGAAAAGAAAACGAGAGAAGAGAAAAAGAAAGCGTAGGGGTGAATGGAGAGGAGAGGCGATCCGCAAACACGGAAGCACAGGGGGCCACAAAGAAGCCTTCATTCGTGCACGTGTTCGTAATGTCGGATGCAACTTTTGCGCGGATGGACGTGCGGCGGAAACCATTGATGTCGCCGCGTGTTCGCATAGAGCGCAACCCCCTCCTCCTCGACTCGGGTTCTAAAGGTGAGCGATGCTGCAGGCGGCACACTAGAAAGAAATCTCCCCGCCGGTCACCAACGAATCTCCGGGGAGGAGCAGTGACTCAGAGCGCGTGTGGTGGTGATGGCGAACGAACGTTGATTAATCCGACGCGATGGCTGGATCACGGGGTGGGACTTTCGGGGGTCGCCTGCCGAGCAAGAAGAGAGGCGGGAACAGAAAGATTGCGGGGGTGGAGCTCTCGACTCATATCTCAAGAATGGCCAGCATGAGTGAAAGAGAAAATTAAATGATGAGTGGGAAGCGCGGTCAGAAATGACAACGATGACAAAAAAAAATAACGTTCCTGGTACTTTCTCTTTGTGCCACTGAACGTTGTGAATGCAGCACAAATGCAGAACCAAACAGTCTTTTGTGCACGGTGTCACGAGATGGCAAGAAATGGAGCGGACGGAAGTGAAGCTATAATATTTATTGCAGAAGATAAATTTAGAAGCACGTGATTTGTTGTTGAAATCAATAGTCTTCGCTGTTGCTGTTAGTATACGGCCAATTCAGTATTTATTTACTTATTTTTTTTCCGTAACAATAAATAAATGTCTTTGTACCGCAGGCCAAAACTTACAGCTTTAATTAACTTCTACATCCTATTATTTTTATTTAACATGTTACTTATATTGTAATCAGGAAACGGATAACAAGATGAGATGGTGGTATTGCCGATTGCAGAATGCAGGCGTTTTAGCGAGTGAGTGCTGTGCATCAAGATGGCATAAAGGCTACTACTCGTGCTGATAAGAATTTTCATACTTTTGCGACAGCAGAGCAGGAACCATGCGCGACATTACTAAGTAGCTCGACTTCTTGAGCAGCAGTCGTATGACGGTTGCATTGTTCTTCCAAATATTCAATAAACCGTCAAAAGTTCAATAAACCATCAATAAACCGTCAAACTGTCAAAACCGTCAATAAACCGTCAACCGTCAAACCGTCAATAAACCGTCAAAAGTCGACAAAGCGAGTTTTTCTAAAGCGCGAACTTTAACTTGAAAAACATTCCTGACACACTAGTGCTTAAACGCTTTTTTTGCAAGCAGTAAAAAATTGTATTTAGTTTCATACTGAAAAATAGCGCGTTTGAATCGAGATTTACGCCGAGTTGAGATGACCGCCGAATTCTCAACTCCCGCCTTCAGCCTGAGGATAAAGAGGAACTTAAATGCGAGAAATGGATTCGGCTCTCGGAGCAATAAACAGAAGCCGCGTGATGCGAGCCTTGGTATCTATTTCGCCTGACTCGCAGAGGGGTCTATTGAGCGAGCCCAATATTTGCCGTGGTCTCTTATTGACTGAAATAAAACGTGTTCAAATTGTTCCGTATGGAAGTACAAAGTGTTTCGAGCTGATGCAACTTTAAAAGCAGCTTCAGGAAGAGCAAACAAGTACACAAGGAGGGGGGGCTCTTCTTCGTCTGCCCGCTCGTCGGTTTTCCCTCTCTCAAGTGGCTATAAATTTTTTCGTGAACGGCCAAGCGCGACGTCCCATGCCGCTGTCTCCCCCGCCACGCTCTGCTCTTTGTGTCTCCCCATTTCCCTTAGGATGCCCTCCGTGAAATCCCCTGCAGTTTGTATCGTGTTTCCTGTAACCCGAGTACACAGGGATTTGTCAACGCTCATCGTCGGGTACAGCCTGATAGAACTTTGCTTTTTTTTTCCCCTTTTTTATTTTTATTTATGAGCTCCGAATTCCAGGCCAGAATTTACGAAGCTCTAGGTTCCTATTTGCTTGCTATTGCTATTGCTATTGCTCTAGTGCTATCTCTCTTTATTTTTGCCAGTGCTCGACAACCTTCGCTAATAATAGGTCCTGCATGAAGACTGTTTGAAACTTGCTGTTACACACTTTAGTCACATTATAACTTTCTGGAATACGCACCCAGCTCTTTTAGGGCGTCTACGAGGTTAAAAAAGGGAAGGGGGGAGGGCTGAAAATGGAGCAAAAGTTCTTCAACTGCAAGAATGGTGTTCTTTTTTTTGCTATTTGGAGTTGAACACTGAACAAGAAGGTATAATATGGAGAGAATTGAACACGCTCTGAAAAACGGAGGAAGTGTCAAAGCATTGAAGAGGAAACTTGGGATAGGCAAATGTCGGATGTATGCACTAAGGGACAAAGAAGGCAAAGTAACTACCAATATGGATAGGATAGTTAAAATAGCGGAGGAGTTTTACAGGGATCTGTACAGTAGCCGAGACAACCACGACCTTAGTACTATAAAAACTAGCAGTAACCCAGATTACACCCCACCAGTAATGATAGAAGAAGTCAGAAAAGCTTTGGAGAGCATGCAAATGGGCAAAGCTGCTCGTGAGGATCAGGTAACATCAGATCTGCTGAAAGATGGAGGACAGATTGTGTTAGAAAAACTAGCCACCCTGTTTACGAGGTGTCTCCTGCCGGGAAGAGTACCAGAGTCTTGGAAGAACGCTAACATCATCTTAATACATAAGGAAGGAGATGACAAGGACTTGAAGAATTACAGGCCGATCAGCTTGCTCTCTGTAGTATACAAGCTATTTACAAAGGTAATTGCTAACAGAGTAAAGAAAACATTAGAATTCAATCAACCAAAGGAACAAGCAGGATTTCGAACAGGCTACTCAACAATTGACCACATTCATACTATCAATCAGGTAATAGAGAAATGCTCAGAGTATAACCAACCACTATACATAGCCTTCATAGATTACGAGAAGGCGTTTGATTCAGTAGAAATATCAGCCGTCATGCAAACACTGCAGAATCAGGGCGTAGATGAAGTATATATAAACATTCTGGAAGAAATCTACAGGGGATCAACTGCTACCATAGTGCTTCATAGAGAAAGCAACAGAATACCAATCAAGAAGGGTGTAAGGCAGGGAGACACAATTTCCCCAATGCTATTTACCGCGTGCATACAGGAGGTTTTCAGAAGCCTAGAATGGGAACAGTTAGGGATAAGAGTCAATGGAGAATACCTTAGTAACCTGCGCTTCGCCGATGACATTGCATTGCTGAGTAACTCGGGGGACGAATTGCAACTCATGATTACGGAGTTAGACAAGGAGAGCAGAAAAGTGGGTCTTAAAATTAATCCGCAGAAAACGAAAGTAATGTACAACAACCTCGGCAAAGAGCAGCGCTTCGAGAAAGGTAATAGTGCACTTGAAGTTGTAAAAGATTATGTCTACTTAGGGCAGGTAATAACCGCAGAGCTGAACCACGAGATTGAAGTAACTAGAAGAATAAGAATGGGGTGGAGCACATTCGGCAAGCACTCTCAAATTATGACAGGTAGATTGCCACTATCCCTCAAGAGGAAGGTATATAACAGCTGTATCTTGCCGGTACTTAGCTACGGAGCAGAAACCTGGAGACTTACAAAGAGGGTTCAGCTTAAATTGAGGACGACGCAGCGAGCAATGGAAAGAAAAATGGTACGTGTAACCTTAAGAGACAAGAAGAGAGCAGAGTGGATTAGGGAACAAACGGGGGTTAAGGATATCATAGCTGAAATCAAGAAGAAGAAATGGACATGGGCAGGGCATGTAGCGCGTAGACAGGATAACCGCTGGTCATTAAGGGTAACTGACTGGATTCCCAGAGAAGGGAAGTGGGTTAGGGGGAGACAGAAGGTTAGGTGGGCAGATGAGATTAAGAAGTTTGCGGGTATAAATTAGAAGCAGCAAGCACAGGACCAGGTTAACTTTCGGAACATGGGAGAGGCCTTTGTCCTGCAGTGGACGTAGTCAGGCTGATGATGATGATGATGATGATGATGATGACTGAATTTCGTACGAATTTGATGAAATTGAGGGTACAATGAGGCACATAGAAAACATGATGTAACATGTACAGTGTATGTATTGACTTCTGAAGTTGCTATTTAAGCAAGCTAAATAGTTTTTGATCAAGGGGCAGTCTTATTCATAGTCGATCTCCCAGAATAAATTTTACCAAATGTCTGATTAACAACAAATTCAGAGGTCATCCGTGCTCCAAGTAATTTCTGAGCTAATATTTTTCACTGATTTATAAGATAATAACGAGATATAGATACATCAGTACAGCTTTTTTACATATGTGCACAATGACCATGTAATGAGTGTGTGGCAACTGGTGAGCTTGTAGTCTGTACGAGGTTTGTTTTGTACGAGATCCATCCTGATGAAATTGCACTGCTATAGTTGCTCACCCTACAGATGATACGGAGTTGAAGGAATGTTCATTTGTTTGGCCTTTTTGTCACTTCATTAATGTACACACTCCAGCAAAAGATCGTTCCTGTTGTGACTGTCAGTGTGCGTGGTGAACGCTGATAAGTGTGCGCGCGTATCACTTCTTCTCTTTCTCTTTTTTTTTCATTTTCTATTCTTTTCCTTCTCTTTCCCTCTTTCCGTGTAATGTAGCGAGCCAGTTACAATCCGGTCAACCTACCTGTCTTTTTTTCTTGCTTCTTTCTCCTTCTCTCTACAGCAAAAAATTGCGGGACACAAAATTTTTTGGAAAGACATATTTTCGCGTCGTCTGTGGACATAGCCTCCTATGAAATGTCTCAGTATGTAATAGTTCTGGCTACCTATACAGTTACCCACTAGACTGCAAGCGTTACGCACTCACTGAACAGGTATTCGTATTTGTAGTGTAAACCACATTTTTATAAACTTTTCCTGGCGAGTGTACAACCCGTTTTTAAAGCATTGCAAAGTCACACAAGTCTCGAGAATCAGCCGACAAACGAAATTCCTTTGAGAATTTATAAATGTAAAGGAAGTACTCAAGACAGCCGCCGCAAACAAGACACGAAACACAAAAGTCATGAGTATCTTCCATCTAGCCCAATTTGCTACATTGTGAAAGAAATGTGCTAACAGGTTCAAGAGGCGCTTAAAACGAGAGCCCTAGCTCATCGTTAAAAAGGGTGCATCATTAAAAAAAGTGGTGTGCAGACAAGGAAGCAGAAGACGAGAATGATTACCCAAAAACGTCAACTATCAACTGAAAGAGCGCACTATGGCGGCGCGTTGAGTCAAAAATTCAGTTTCAGCAGGCCTAGGGCTCAGCTCGCCTCTGAAGTTCGCGTTGTTGTGATTCGGTGCTAACTGTGGCGTAAACTGAAACTACGCGGAACGTTTTTGTAACTCAATAACGGCGCTCAGCTGTCACACGCCGATTCGACGTGCATTGTGTGAAAGGCGTCAATCGTCAATCCAAATATAATGTGCATCCCATGGAACCACAGGCACTCGTCTAAGCGACAGCTGCGTCGTGATTCGAGAAGCCACCGAGAGTGAACTGTGTCGCACGAACGTCACGCATTGGCAGTCGGGCTCACAGTGAGAGAACGCGAAATGCGAGCTCGATGAAGGCCGACATGTGGCGGGTCACGTGCGTGCGACGCGAGAGGAGTTAATCGAAGCTGCAATCTGCAGAGCGTGAGAAAACGGGGGGAGGCTTGGCCAGAGTTCCGTGCCAGTCATGTAGCCATGCCTTTTCGGCTTGCCTTCCCACGACGCGTAGCCTTTGCTCAATATGAAAACGATCACAAGAGAACAATTGAATCCCATTGCGTCAGGAGAGAGTTCGTGTGCATGCATTTTTACCATTCGTTCGCGTGTGTGTACTTAAATACAAGCGGCTTCTTTTATATCGAATTGCATTCGATGGAAGTGTAATTCGATTTATGCCCTTTTTCCTGAGAGCATTTGTATCAATGATAATGTATAGGCTCTGCAAATCTCTTTGCTTACCGACGTATTACTGAATTAACGTCGTCAGTAAAGTAAGCAGTGGTTCGGGCAAATCATATACTGATGTATGGAAGTGCGAAATTCAGTGAGTACGGTCCTTCAGTTATTAAAAAAAATAGGGAAAATTGTGTACTTAGCAGCAAATCATTCTATGACTGATACATATTTCCAACGCGGCAGCTTGTGGCTTGTTACAACTGCGCAATCGGTGTAATATAAACGTAATTCAGACTGAGCGAGCGAGAGAGAGAAACGGAGACAAGTTGAATAAAACCAGCATATCGGTGGCGCGTCGGTTTATCGAAACCCGAGGAAGCCAGCTCACCGAAAAGAGAACACGTCTTCGAACAGCGACCCACAGTCGGATACATCTAGCTTCAGTTGACATGACTATAAATTTTTAATGCACTGCGAATGTCTACATCATTGTAGTCATCGCAAAACTACCACACATATAAAATATTATTCACTAGAAAGCTAACCAACCCACAATCTCTTAATTTCACCGAAGTTTTATTCAGTGTACGAGGCCTCTACCCATCTCAAATATTCATATGCGGTCTACCTGGTTTGCCTTGGCTTCAGTCACAAAATAATCTAGAACTAGAAAAAAAAACTGTCTGTGTTTATACCCACTCGAGGTTTCTTTACTGAGCATAAGGTGACGGCATTACCACTCGCAAAGTTTCTTCATTTCTGCCTGCCTACGCTTCTGACGAAGTATGCGTTTTCGTCTCGTGCCGCGTATTTTAATTTTTCTTTTTTACTTCCTTCACTTCTTCCTCGCAGTTAAGCTCGCGGACTTTTTCGCGTTGCCTTAGGTGAAACTACTGAATAATTTATCGCGCGGATTCAAAAGCATGTCGCCCGACGGTGTTTAATAATAGAACAAGGAGGGCCTTAGCACCGGCACCTTGTGCGACGAGCCGCGCTTGTTTTGCGATCAGGGGACATCCGGGAAGACAGGAGCAGAATGACCATCCAACTCTACGCCGCCGGCACGTCTTACCTTTTGCCTTTCCGGCATGCTTTTTTCCCTTGTCGTAATGGAAGCTTGGCTCTTCCGTAGTGCAATGTACGTCCTTACTTGCAACGTAGAAGCCACGCGACTTAAGGCAGGGACCATAGTTTATTCGCCCTAACTGCGTTGGCGAAACGCCGTGAATAATATGCGAACTATTTGTTATTTTTAGGTATTCCGCATACCTTTCTGCCACTCATATTTGTAGCGGCAGAGTTAATGCATCAAGCACTGAATGATAGAATGAGCAAAGACGGATTAATCATCGCATTTGTACACAATTCAGTGCATTACGAAGGAGATAAGCATGACTTTTCTGTTGAGTCTGGAGACAAACAAAACGAAACAAACAGAAGTGGCCTTCTCTAGAGTAAGGGGATCAAAGAATCACATATTATATGTCCGTACTGAAGAGCCGCACTCAGTAGTTGAAATTAGTTGTATTTTATGCTTTAACGCACGTACTTAGGTATCAAGCACGTATGATTTAAAAAGCATGATGATGACAGCACTTCTATTTCGTTGGCAGTACACGCTTGATTGCATCGGATCGAGTAAGTTTGTTCTCACTGCAACTTTTTTTTTTCTAATTTCCTTTTTGAACTTTTCGGCACCGTATTGTACCGATTATGCCAGTTAAGGATTGTGAAAGCCAGTCCAGATAAAAAAAATTGACAGATCTCACAGGTTGTCAGAATCAGTTTCAGGCGATGCTGTGTACGAGTGATTGTCTATGCTGCATATTTTTTTAGGGGCGAAGCTCCTCAGTAGTAGTAGTAGTAGTAGTAATCGTAGTAGTAGTAGTAGTAGTAGTAGTAGTAGTAGTAGTAGTAGTAGCAGCAGTAGCAGTAGCAGTAGTAGTAGCAGCAGCAGTAGCAGTAGCAGTAGTAGCAGTAGCAGTAGCAGTAGCAGTAGTAGTAGTAGTAGTAGTAGTATAGTAGTAGTAGTAGTATAGTAGTAGTAGTAGTATAGTAGTAGTAGTAGTATAGTAGTAGTAGTAGTAGTAGTAGTAGTTGTTGTAGTAGTCATCTCTAGTTTATGAGCTATTCAGTAGATGGCGTTGTGTGTATATGTCCTTCGGAATAATATAACAAGATGGCGTTAGTGGTTGTCCCAGCATATCCACGGAGTTAATAATGATGAGTGGGGCGAAGCGTTCGTGCATCCGTCCGCTTTCCTATCCGTCAATTCGTCCGGGCTTACACCCATCCGTCCGTCTGTCTGACCATGCTTTGGTACTCTGTGCATCTGTTCGTGTGTCCATCCGTCCTTGAGTGCATCCCTCCGTGCTTCTGTCCGTCAGTTCGTTCGTCGCTGCGTCCATGCTTCTGTCCATTCGTCCGTGCGCCCATGCCTCTGTCCACCTGTCCATCCGGACGCACAGGTGGACGCTTCGCCTCACTCATCATCATTAACTCCGTGGATATGCTGTGATTATTTTTTTCGTTTTTTGCTTTGAGCCAAGCAAGAAGAGGGGGACGGACTTGTACGTAGAGTAGTCGTGTGCACATCGTGGCCTACCGTAAAAATTGACTACACTGGCGTGTAAAGGGTAACAACTTATGGTCTGTCGTAACACCAGCACCACCGTTAGAGTCCATACGTCAGTATTATTGAAACGAACTGCGCTTCACGGTTCGGTGACACGGTGCACTGTGGTTTCTTAGCACAGCTAGGATGGTTATTCGGGGCGGGGTACCCACTGTATCTAATCTCATCGGTGTGTGAGAGACTTCTGCAGACGGTGAGAAACGGTGATAAACGTGCGTGTGTTTTTGCAGAATGCAATAAAGGAAACGAACGCGTGGCCGTCATCTCTTACACTCATAAAATGGCGCATGGACTGAAAAGTGTGGGGAACCGGTTTGGTGTGCGCGTTGTTTTCTCTGCACCCAATAAATTGGGCCGTATATGCACCATGGTGCCTAAGTGGGCGCAGGGCACGTCAAAAAGCACAGGATGTTTGCCGAAACATTCAAAACAGTTTGTTAAGTGTTTTTAGGAGTGGTGTATAGCATACCGCAAACGTGCGGTCGCATGTAAATCGGCCAAACTGGGCGATGTTTGAATATACGCCTCAGGGAGCATTTGAGTTTCTGGAAAGGTAGTCCTTTTTCCGCTTTAGCTTCACATTGCAGTTCCTGCTAGCGTCAACCGTTGTTTGAAAAAACAAGTGTGCTTTTCTGGCATGCGCTTCAAACCATGCGTGAAATTTCTGAAGCATATCACATTTCTACAAATAAGAATCAATGTATCAGCCATCCGTCAGTATCACTACTCGACTGTGAGTTTAACTATATAGATAATTCGTAGACAAGTGCTTCGAGTGAACGCCACGCTTGCTGCTCACACTATCATCTTATTCCTGTTGACATGCGCACCCTTGTGTGCTTATATGTCCTTCGAACATGAGAATAAAGCAGCTGTTAGTTGAGCGCTCGTGCTGTGTGCCTCCTCTTTGCTTTGTGTCTGTGTTTACCCCCGCACTCTCAGTTCGCTGAACTATAACGTGAATATAATACACAATATTTATTACCGTGTTTCCTCCCGAGTCCAGGAATGTTCGAATATAGCTCGCCAAAGCGTAGGAGTCCAAACGTAATTTACTTGTATTATTCGTGTGATGCCTCCTGTAATGTACTCAATCACTCTCCAACAATATACAATCCAACGACTGGAATGAATCTACAACTTTATACTATGAATTTGTTGCTTCAATAGTTTGTTAAGAAACCTTGCCTAATTAGGCAAGTAAGAACATAAAAGTAGTCTGGCTTACGCCACGCATTAGCAAGCAACATGCATTTGGTCTCGTTGGCAGATATTGCGTTGCCACGTTTTTAAGCAGTCGCTGTTGGCTGATGTCTGAGTAGCATACTGCAGTAGAGTTTTGTGGTAGCCCATTTAACATGGTCAAGACATCGAAGAAAATATCTTGTTGGTAAAATATTCTGCTGTTACCCAACACGAACAAGGCCATATGTTCGATTCCATACAGCAAACGAGGGGAACACTAGGGATGCATCATTATTGATAGATCATCTCACTAAACACTTGCACGTTCTCGGTTTCAATACTAGCTAGACGTATCGTAAAATTACGCTGGCAAGGCTTGAGTCGAAATATTTCAATCATGTTGTTCTTATGCATGTGCATAATATTCCGTGCTTTATATCCCTCTATATACACATATTTATCCCGCGGGCAAATTCTAAGCGAATTCAGGCCCATGCAACGCTCTTTGTGCAGAGAAAAAATTCAATGAAAACTAGAAACGGGAGTGGGTTTCAGGTTTCTTTGAGGAGATCTGCGGAAAAAAGAAATCATATTGGTGGACATCTACCGCAGATAAAAAAAAAGATCCAGAGAGTTCAGGTGAGAGTGGGCTACAAATAAGGCGCAACTGTAAAAAAAAAACAATATTTTACTGTAGCAAAATAAAACTCGATGGTCGTGATACAAAGAACCCTATCATTTACTATCACGTGTTTGCTTTCTTGTGCCACGTGACTCTTGCCTTTTTCAAATATCTCTCTCTTTCTTCTTTTGTGTGCTTTAGTGAAGGCACGCATCTAGATCTGAGTGCCATGATTCAACTGTAACCGAGGAGCATAGTGAAATAGAAAGTCGGCGATTCTCGCTACACCACCCGAATTCCACGTTGTTTTTTTTCTTCTTCTTGTTCCGAGTTTATCGCACAATTCTTCAAACACAGCCCGTTTTGGTGACAGGGCAAACTGGTAGCGACGAAGAGATCTGGTGCACTCGTCCAGGATGCCTGCGCACAAAAGACGCCACCGCCGCCGCCACCAGTCTTGAAGCAACGGTGGCGGTGGTCGGCGACCGAGTCTGCGATGCGTTCATATTAAAAGAACTCCAGCCTCCTCCTGTTATGAACTTGGTCTCGAAGTGAGAGAGGGAAAGATAATGCGAGTTACGAGCGTATAGCGTCACTCTTGTTTGCACTTTTCTCCGACCACCAACGTCGCAATGCGAGACGCGCATTTTTTTTACCACCGAAAAACTAACATTGAAGCGTAAATGATGTGCTTAGTTTTCTTTATTTACTTTCTTCTTTTTCTTTGTTATTTTTATCAGAATACCCGCACCTCATTCTTCTCGCATCTTTCTTTGTGGAATGCTTCACCTGCAGGCCAGAAAGCGAGGGCTCCCCATAAGCATTGCGACTTCTCCACAGCAGCGCTGAATATGGGAGACGGCTGCAAAGACGAAATTGTGAGCGTCATAAAAATAAAAAAAGCAAGAATAAGAAAAAAAACTGCTTAAGCAACGCAAGTATGCAGGCGGACGCGTGCGTACCACCTAAGCCGAAGAACAGGAGAGGCGCTCGTGGGAATAAAAGAATGCGGTGTGCTTTTCACGAATTTCCTTCTCTCTCTTTTCTTTTGCGGTCCTTTGCATAAAGAAGCAGCGTTTTGGAGGTGAGAAAAGAAAACGGCCCGCACCGAGTCGGCGAACACAATGCAAGCGGTTTCTGCAGCTTGTGTTGTACAGATGGCGCGCACTTCTCGGACGGTTTCAGCTCGAAAAAAAAAATGAATGAGTGGAACCGACTTCAGCTAAACTTTTTGATCATTCGCACAATACGGCGCATCTCTCCCGGCGATAGCTCTGTTCCTGGCGCTACAGTAGCAACACCATGCTCTCCCTTCACACTCGGTGTTTGAGTTGCATCAATAAGATTCCGGGTGTGTTATTCGACTTGGTGCAGTTATATCTGCTCTCCCCTCCCAGAATGTAAAAGTTGTTTATAACGGTAGATATAGAGGGTTGGCGGGCCGTAGAAGAGATGGAATATATATTTTTAGAAAATACGCGGCACTTTTCAGTGCCCCCATTCATTACTGAAAGTTGCCTGGTTCACCCGGAGAATCAAATGTGCGGTGTAACGGTTTCTCTAGATCTGTGAGTATTGATTGAACGGAAAACGTAGGCTCCAGTGACATATCGCGTTTAACAATTCCTCTCGAAGTCAAGCTTCACCCTTCCCTGAACTTCTGTATCATGCGGGTTCATACATTTACGGGCCACTCCGCATGCAAGGAGACCTGCATTTAGAAAGGCAGTAGACTGATGTTGGACCTGTAACGTGCCTATACTAGCGTAATTTTTGGTTGCTAATAAAAGGACGAAAAGAAAGGAACGATTCTGAAGAGCATGCTTACAAATATTTTATAATTCAGATGTGAAGTGCGATGGCGGGAGGAGGTGGTTCTTGAGCAACTTATTCACTGCGAAGACCTGTAATAGTTTCAGAAAGAAATGTTGGTCGAGTCGGAAGACTCGAAGTTTATTGTAATAAATAGCGAGAAAGTTATTCGCTAGATAGTGGCGAGTTGCTCAGTTCAGAAGACTGTTGTGTAACGCTGTGGGTTGAGAAAGTTTATTCTAGTGTTGATCAAAATCATTTTCTAAAGTGCGTAATAAATTATGGTAGAAAAACTGGAGTTTGACATATCCTCATTTCTTGTCAGAAGCGTGGCGCAATTCGTTTTAATTTATGATTGTATTTGTACTAAACCAACGAGGCTCTCAACCACAACGTTTTTTTTAGACTGTACTCGCTTGACCCTACGTTAAGTCTTCAAGTCCCGTCGGGGCTTTACCGAGCAGACCAGACCCTTTTATGTAGGCTGTGGTTGGGCGTTGCGTTTACCAACGCCTACGCTTTCCGCGTTGGGATGGCTGACACCACAGCCTGTGACCACTGTGACAACGAAGAAACCATGCAACATATTCTTTGTTCGTGACTGCTTAGAGTATAGTATACAACGACTATGCCTTCGCAAGGAGCTCAGCAAATTAGATAATCAACCTCTGTTGGAGTAAAAAATATTACAATATCGACAAGATACAACTTCACTGCAGAAGAAGGAATTAAAAGCGCTACTGCACTTTTTGCGATAAACCGGCCTTTCTGAACGGTTGTAGCCAGAACAACCTTCATGTGTGCGTTTTTGATTTTTCATGAGTGCACGTGCGTTTTTTTCCCTATCTACTCCCTATTTTTGCCCCCATTTCCCCACTCCCAGCGCTGGGTAGCAAATTGGATGACAATATCTGGTTAACCTCCCGGCCTTCCTTTCTCTCTCTCCCTCTTTCTATATAAAGAATCTTTATGACACAATTACTAGTGAACATTAAACTTGGCTGCACCAAATATATTTCACTTTTCAATGGTACTCAAAGAAGGGCGACATCTTTACACTTGAGAGACAGGAAGAGAGGCTGTTATCTATCAGAAGATGTGCCATTATACCATACATTAGGTATACCCGATCTGAACACGTACAGGCTGAGACACTTTGCGCAGGTACATAGCAATGCGCTTCGGCAAAGGGTCCACACGCTTTGACGAAGATATGCAAGAGCTGGGCGTTCGTGTGGTTGATTCACAAATCACAATATGGGGATACGATATGTGAATATATAATAGCAGTAAGATTATTATTATTTTTTTTTGCACAGACTTAGAGGCATCCTCAAAGCTTTTATGTACTTTTTTCTGCATACTCTGATTCTCTTTCTCTAGAGTAGAGTAGCAAATCGGACGCTCTTGTGCCTCACTTTAATGCTTTTTGTTCCTTGTTTCCGTCCTTACTTTTTTATGCGCGATTCACTTCTTTAGAATACACGGCCAGACTTTGCCGAAAGGAACAAACGTTTTTATATTATATATGTAGAAATATGGTGAGGCAATCAATAAAGAAACTAAGTTATTAGCAATAGAAAACTGATTTCAATTAATAAAGCCCGACTTTCGTCCTGGTAACCTTAGTTTTATCAGAAAGTATTATCGGAAGAGCGTCTCATTATTTCAAACATCGGTAGTATTTCAGAAGCTAGCATGCCCTTGCGGGCAGTCGTGCACGTTTCATATTGATGCTTGTCTGACAGGTTTCAATATCGTTTGACATGAGCTCCGTGTACAAACGCGCAGTTACAAACGAGGAGGGAGAACACACTACCGCGATGGGAAACGAATTTGCCCGCTTTCGTGCACGGGAGTACAAGCTCCGTATACGCGATGGCAGGGCCCGTCGAAAGCTCATAATTGCGTGATACGAGCTCCCGTCTCAATCCTCGGTTCGCAAACACCGACTCATGACAGACCTGTGGCGGGTTCGTTGTCGCGGAAAGAGCACCCCCGCTATCCTACTCCCCCATTTCTTTCCGCGCGCTTCACTCACGGACAAATTTGTGTCCCGCGGCATTGCGTTCTCATTGTCGGGAGCCAACGCATTCAATCAGCGTTCCTCGTGCCCCGAACGTTACCCCTTGGCCTGGCCACTCAGGAGCCCCAGCCGGTTTTATGTTCATACACCACAAACCAGATGGACGTGACCCGCTGGTTGTTTGCCAAGAGAGAGAAAGAGAGAGAGGGGTCCCGTCTCGACGTTAAATATCGGGGGTCCGCGCCACCGCGTCGGGTTCGAGCGTTTCGCGGAACTTTGGGCTGCTATACAAAACGCACCTTCGTCTTGTATGAAAACGATTTGTTATGCAATGTTTGTGTCGTGCACTGAATGAACTGTCCTTCGTGCAGTCGGTACTGAAAAACAAGACCGCAGCAAAAAAAAAATCGCTCCATCCATTGTGAACACTACGTTCACAACGACCAATAATTGTGGTTTCGTTTCAAATGGGCTGAGAATGGGCCGATATTGTTTTTTTTTTCCTCTGCGACTACTGTGGCACGCAAGGTTGCTTGCTGCCGTTCTTTGGTGCACAGACTGAATAACTTTCCGAATGCAACGTTAAAATACTCCATTGTAACATATTATCAGGCTGTCATAAATTATAACGAAAAGAATGCGTGTTTTGTCACTTTTCCTTCCTAATTGACCTCAATGTGCACAACGATGGCCATAAACAAAAGAAATACGTTGGAGCGATTTTGACGCCTCGCCCAGCCACGCGACACCTCGACGTGCTCCGACCCTGTTTTAGGGGCGAAGCTCCTTATAGCGGCACCCGTTCATCCCTCGTAGCCGCTGTAGTGTGTAACAAGTATAACATTTTGACCTCCAAGGTGGTGCCGGTGAGAGATTTCTTCTGTCCGTTGTTGAACAATAAAAGATTGTGCTCAATGTACATGCCAGTGGCTGCTAAGGGGGAATGAGAAACAGGAGCATTTGGCTTTTAGTTAACGCGCACGCTGCAATCCCCATTAGCAGCCGTTGGCATGTACATTGAGCAATATCTGACAAGAAAGGGTTGCTACGTTATACTCGCTGGGTGTAACCTCCTTAGTTTTAGAAAGGTTTAGCGAGCGTTGGGCCGCAGTGCCATGAATACAGTGAACTAGTATATACCATCAACTCGAGGTGGTTAAAGGTGGGAAGTAGATACAAAGCGCAAGCCATAAGAAAGTAAAAGCCGAATTCTCCTGTCCCTGATTTCCCATTAGCAGCCATTGGCATGTACATTGACCACTATCTGATAGGAAAAGGTTGCTGCGTTGTACTCGCTGGGCGTAACCTCTTTGGTTTTAGAAAGGTTTAGCGAGCGTTGGGCCGCAGTGCCATGAATACAGTGAACTGCTATATACCATGAACTCGTGGTGGTTAAAGGTGGGAAGTAGGCACGAAGCGCAAGCCGTAAGAAAGTGTGCGTGTGCCACCTCTCGTTTAGTCCTTGGAATGTCCGCTGGATGGCGGTGCTTCTATATGGGGATTATATTGTCACGTGCTTGCTCAAGAAAGACGATTGCAGTTGTGCATGTGCCGCGAAGGACTACGAAATGGACGAAGAAGAAGAACTCGCTTGCGCGTTCTAATTAAAAAGATCGACCTGCTTCTTGTGTCTCAATCTCTACGGCAAGACCTCTGTTTTGACATCGTGACAATATGATGAAAAGATGCGAGATGGTGGTACTTGGAGTGTTGAATAGATGGACGAACGGACAGACAGACAGATGCATCAATTGACGCATGAACGGAACGCAGGGGCGGATGCAAGGACGAACGCAGGGACGGACGCACGAACAGACGCACGCACGGATGGGCAGATGGATGCATGGACGGTCACACAGATGGACGCATGGACGGACGGAAGCAAGAACGAATGGGCGGACGAATGCTTCGCCCCACTCTTCATCATTCACTCCGTGGATGTGCTGCCATTTTTTTTGCCCTGTTCGCGATGGGCGAAAAACTTTCAACATGTTGGTCACTCGCCACTGACCATTTCGGCGACAGCGTTTGGTGGATTCGTTTCTCTGCGAGAGAAATATATGCCTTAAAATCACTGTCTTTTGCGCCATATGAAACGACCAAGAACACAGAAGAAAAAAAAAGAAACAATTTTTCTCACAAAATAAAATACTCTTTCACAATACGAAAATCACACGTTTACCGGGAGATGACGCTTCGTAAGCGAGAAAAGGCAAAAAAAAAAAGAGTGGGCTGCAACGCCACCGTAAAGCTTCCGTTCCAATCGCCGTGACGTCATAGACTTTGACGACGTCTACTTGCCCCTACGTAGTGCCTAATGGGTATATATGAAGCACTTTTTCCACGAAGGGGCCAGAGACTAACGACGCCAAGTTTAGAAAACGTTCGTAGTTCTAGTGTGGCCGAAATACGCATCAGCCATTTTTGACAGTGACTGAATCTGTGGCGTCACGCGCGAAGACTTGGTGCGAAGCCTAAAAATGAAGCTTTGACCTTGATTTTGTGTTCGATTGGGAGTCTACGATGGGAGAATTAATGACGACACAGTTTTCTGAGTATAACTTGTCGTCCTAAAGTGATTCGTCGCGTCACTTTAGTGTCTTTTTGATGCAACATTCATGCAGCGCAGGAAACGTCTGTCCTTCGCGCAGTAGGCGGGGTCCGCCGGGTTGGCGGCTCACGGGAAACAAATACGGGAGGCCCGACGAACGTCGCCCTCGTCGGCGCGCCGCAGATGGCACTCGGAGAAACACGTCCTGCTTTCTGCGGGGGTCTCGAGAGATGAGAGCCGAGTAATGGGTTGGCGCGCATTATCATTACTGCTGCGCGCCACCGTCGTTACCATTAATTTCATCTTGCTCTTGTTAAGAGCAGCGAGGCGAGAGCCGTTCGGAGAGAATGCGACTGTTTGCACCGGGCCGCGCACAGGATTGCGTCACCGCGTAATTCGAGCGAACCGCAGAGCTCTTGGGATCTATTAATGGTGTGCCTTTATCATTGTTATTACGCTATACTTCATCAGTAGTAAGGGACTTATCGAGCTCCTTTACACTCTTGTCAATACGGTGCCACAGTCATTTTTCCCCCTGTATTGCGTCACCTTCTTTCTCTCTCTCGAACTTTCGGCGTGACACAAAAAGCAGGTGTAAAGATTTGATTTTCACTTTTTCTGCTTTCGCATTTCGCTTCATTCTTCGAACGAATTTTTTCATATCTCATTAGCATATTTTTCGTCCACTTCGTTAATGACAAAGGCATTATAATATTTGCCCAACTCGCTGACAATATACAGACGATTATTCAGTGTCACATTATACTATATTGAATATAGCGTTGAATGAGCACTGCTGAAAAATCAACGTGCGTTGGCACATGGAAACAAGAACTATGTTGACGTCAGTCGACGTGAAAGGGGCCACCATGACGTGAAGAGCAACATTAGAGTCGCGAGACCTAATTAAAAGTTACCGAGATGACCGGAACTGAAGAAGACGTCGAAATGAGGCGCATTGCTTAATAAACAGAGCAACTCGGTCGCTCGCACAAATTGGTTCGCGTGGCGGCGCGGAAACAGACAGGACAGAATGAAAGAGATCAAGGGAGAGGCAGGGACATGCGATGGGAAAGATGTGACAGCGGTGGGAAGGGCCTACGCTTTGTGGAGGCCAGCGCGTGGAAGCACCTACACAGCAACCTTTCGCAGCGGCACTCCCCGAGCGGACAGTATCTCCAGGTGTTCGAGATTAGCGCGCGCTCAAGGCGACGGGCTGGTTTGAGCGTTAACGATGTGTCCGAGACGAGGAAGACGACTCGATGGTGCGTACACATTGTGGCGCCGTGCGACACTCCACTATGCGCGCTTCATTTAAGAGAGAGTCGGTGGCGACCGCCATTTGCATACGTCCGGGCAGCGCACCGCCACTCTAGGGTCCGGGTCGTGACGCGTAATTAGAGAGCAACGCTCACCCTCCTCTGCTGTCTCGAAAACCCCTCTGCGTTGCGCCGACGGACGTCGCGACTTCTCTCTCCCCTTCGGTCTTTCTCCGCGCGTCCTGCCCAACGCGGGCATTCGGAAGCCTCGCCGCCGCTGCCCGCCTAAATATCATCAGTCCATGCTCTTCCCCTTCATGGCGCGACTCCCGAGACGGTTTCTCGGCGCGCACGGACAGTTACGCTGCGAGGCGTGCTAGAACGTGGTCATTTTGTGCCTTCTCCTTTTCCCTTTCTCAGCACGTCTCGTCATACCTTCCCTTCCTCCTACCTGCAATGACGGACCGGTCTCATCTCTATTAGTGTCCCCGGGAGGAGTCCTAAACGCTGACGCGCAACTTCGTCGATTCTCGCTGTTTCCGGAATTCTGATGCGTTGTACCGTATTGAGAAGGAAGAATGAAATGGAATGAGGCACAGAATCACTGGTAAATAAAGTTGTTAAAGCCACTTAGTATTTCAGATAAAGAAAATTAAACTGCCTGCATAGTAATTTGGGCAATTGTATAGCGTCAAGAAATGATTTCTTTTCGGTGGCGAGTATTGTAGGCAAATTCATGAGATGGTGATGATGCCTGTACAATATCTAAAATTTTTAAAAGCACAGTTCTTTGAGCGTTTTCTTGCAATGGGTACCGCAAACAGAAATTATCGTGAAGAAGAATCACCATCACCATGAAGCAGTGTGCACTCAATTTCGTCCTCCTCTTCAACTTCTGCTCTGCTCTCACAACTCGCGCTTCAATTTGTTCGGCGCGGAATAAAAAAAAACTAATGGGCAAGTCTGTTACGTTACAAAAACCACATAACATCACATAACACCTTGCCACGGGACTTAAGTCACGTAACATCATGTAGTAACTAGTCACCGAATAAAAATCGCGTAACGTCACGTAACAATTGACAGTTACTGAAACCACAGACTAAAAAGCACGTAACTGGTCACGTGATTAGAATGATAAAAGATAACTTAACTAATCGCGCGACTAAAAAAAGTTAACATGCAACAACTAGTCACGGCCCTAGAAATCATGTAATCATTAGCCATATAACTGAAATCACATAACATCGCGTTATAGCTTGTCCCGTCACATGTTCCCACCATAAACCACGTAACAGCTGTAGTCACGTGACATGTTCCTGCCATAAACCACGCAATAGCTACGCGCATTATTTGTTCCCGCTCTAAGCCACGTAACATCTAGTCAGGTTACTTGTTCCCGCCCTAAACCACGTAACAGGTAGTCACGTTATATGTTCCTGACATAAATTATGTAACGGCTAGTCACGTTACATATTTTGTCATAAACCAAGTAACAGCTGCTCAGGGGACTAAAATAAGAACAACATGTAACATCAAGTCACGTCTAACAGATAGTGACAGCCAAGTCCAGCCAAACCTGGCCATACTTAGTACTACCAACAAAAACTTAGCATCTCTAGCAAAAGCTTAGAATTAGTATCAACATTTAGCTAGCTATAGCACTAGCTCTGTTCATAGTTCCCGTTTTTCGCCAAAGTAGTCTTCCCGTAGTTCCTGTTTTGTTCAAACAGCGCACTTTTTTAGGAATAAAATAATACGTTGATTCAATTGAATTGTATTTAGCTACAAAAGTTTTGTTATTTGCTGTTTCTTCCCCTAGTCCATTAGCACTAGTATGTATGCGGCAGTGTTGAATAAGCAATAAGCTGCATCTTTTAGCAAAAGTGCCTAATTTATTCCGGACAGTTTTGACTGGAAATCCATAAACAGTAATTATCAAGTAGTATTCATTATTTATAGTTTTCTCAATTGCCAAACAGTATATGTATCCACGTTGTCACATAAATTTACTCGCTTACTGGCCAATCACCCTAGGTAGGTATGAATGATTGATTGATTGTCTCTTTTATTCTGGTGCAACTTACCAAGAGAGACCGGCCATAAAATGACGCAACCTTGTTATATAAAATGATTTGCTCATAATTAAAAAAAGTTAAGTAATAGATAATTTTCACATCATTTGTTAGATTATGTTAGATTTGTGATGGGGTCATCATCATCTTCGCCATCACCATTATCAACGCCACTAGCTAGGAATATTATGATGATCTACGTGACCGAAGATAAACTTCCATGAGACAGATTTTGCGTGGGGCAAGACTTATCGCGGATCACCTTCAGTAACAAGAGCTAACTTCTGTAATGACACCCTTCTACGGAGACCAGTGGCGAACGCAGTGATTGTGGAACGGAAGCATCCAATTTTTCAATGGGGTGGCGTTCATTCGCCAGCGAAGAAGCCGAAGAAGGCGTGACCGGCACGACGGACTCGTTCGTACGGGTCGGGTCGTCCTCGTGTCACTGCGAAAGGTATGGCTTGAGGGGGCAGAAGACGTTGACCTCTACTAGAAACGAAGAGAGAGAGAGAGAGAGATTGAGGGGTGTGCGTGAACATGGTCGTCGCCTGCGATCATCTCCAGGCTGTCGCCTCCACGGGGTCTAGACCGTGAACGCAGGAGAAATCGCTGCTCGTCCGGCGCACATACACGCACCCCCGCTCGAACGCCGGCAATACGTATCCACAAGCGGCGTGCTCCCTTCTGTCTCATGCTACGAGTCCATTAGACAAGGAGCGTAGCAAACACTAGCGGACAGAAACGCTCGCGAGGATGGGCGTCGAAGCCGCCGTCTCTGGGTAAGGGGGACTCCTTGCGAGGATGTCCTGCGGCGCAACGTGCGGAAAGGAGGGCGATGTTCCGCTAGAGGGGATGAAGCGAGAGCTCTGGCGTGTTTGCCTGCGCCGAGAGAGGAAAGACGATGCTGGGATCCTGAAATGATGGCGGCGCGCCACCGCCTTTCCCGCGAATGCTTCCAGTCAGCGGGACGCCCTTCGCGATCAACACTGCGCCTCCATCCCTCTCGCTTGTACACAGTGTCTTCCTCATCTGTGCCCTGTAGCAAGGACAGCGCTCGTTTCTTGTGTTTCACCCCCGCTTTGTTTCGCAGCCCAAAGTGAGACCCCGTGAGCCTTTGCTTAGCGGGCTTCAGTCTTGCCTTGCCTCGCTCTATTTGGCCTCGTCGCTCATTCCTCTGGCTGCTCGTCACTGATGTCAAGGATGTGGGTGCAGGCTCGGGAGAGGTTTACGGCGACATAGTCGCCAGTTGCGAGATCTCCCGTGGCACGAGCGATGCTTCCACGACAAGCTGTGTGGAAGTAAGACAAGCCAGCTAGTCATGTCGTGGACCCTATAGGTACTTGGCAGTTTATGCTCTTAGCTCTTTGAACGATGTTTCCGGTTTTATTAGGCAATCGCGTATGCCCAAAAGATCAATGACGGTGCACGAGTTTACTTACTTCTGGGTGTTAAGAAGTCACGCGAAAAATCCTACACAACAGAAACTTCAGCGATAGTCTTTCTAGCCTACGTTTCCACGTCGTGCAAGTAATGAATAACAAAATAGTATTTTATGATTGCAGTACCTTACATCTTGTTGCTCTGTGTTTGTTTGAAGTTGAAAATTGATGCTGCCGCTGTTGATGATTTTAATGGTGTTTTAGTGGTTTTTACGTTTGGGCGTCGATTCATCTAGTGCACACGATCACCCAACCCAAATATTTTTCTTAGTATTTGGTTTCTATGATAGTTAAGTATCTAAGTTTCTAACGACTCCTAATGCAATAAAACCAACGCGGCATATAAATGTAGCAATATTGGGTCTAAGTGTCCGTTCGCGTTATCTTCAGAAGATTTGTAACAATAGCGACTCTGAAAGATTTTTCAAGCTTATCATTTTACGTAATGATCGACTATTTTTTCTGTTTTTACGTGCGAAATACATGATATTATTATTATGGATCACATAGTAGTAGGTTTCTGCATGCCTGATATACGCCTTCTGAAATTTATTAAGTCTCTCTCTCTCTGTCATGCAGCAGTGAAAACATAGCGTGCCTTACTATCTTGGACTTACATTCTTCTCTAAATTTTCCTTCTCTCTTCTGAAGAGGGTCGTCTGAAATCAACAGCAATGGCTGTCGTAACGCAGTCCGACACTTCTCGCCGACAGTTGCAGGATCTTTCACTTTTCGTTTATCCTTGTCACACACAAAAAAAAGAACAACGAGGACAGGAATAAGAAACGGCATCCCGGATGAAATAAGGAGGAGCACGTCGAGCAAACAAGAAATAAAGATTAAGGCATAAATCCACTCTTGTCATTCCAAGCACGTCTCTCTTAGCTGCAAGGATCGCGGGGCACTCGTCGTATTGGGAATTAGTGCCTAAATCCATATTGATGGACCCGGGAACCGGCCACGCGGTGGAAGCCCAAAACAAGAAGGCAGCACAGAAGCGAGATGATAAGAAGATGATACAAAAGGGTCCTTGCATCGCCCAAGCAAAAAAAAAACCGTTCTGTGCAAAACCACCGAATCCCTATTGCCACCCCCCGTTGCCAGTGCGGCGATATCATTGCGTATCGGTTTGCCTTTTGCTCGGAGATACGGTTGCTTGTTTCTGCTTCCCTCTCTGGTATCAGTGTTTCCAGAAGACACCTCATTTGGCTCTTTCCTGGCGGCGTCGCAAGTGAAGCGTGCCAGAAGGTGTTGACGTGTGGTGCGTCTGGTGCTCCGGAGAGGTCCATAAAAGCGTATCGTGCCCCGCTTAAGCCTGATGTAGCAGAATATGAGCGCCGTTTTCCGGACTGGTTGCTGCTCGCGGCAACCGTTAGACGAAGCACCGTGAAACACAGGTGTAATTGCTGCGCTTGTGTCGAAGAGCCCGTACATTCAGCAGCGTCAGTGTCCCTCGCTCGATGTTTGAACTGACGAGAGAAAAAAAAGTAGTCTAGACACCAACGTAACGTTAAAATCAGCCTGAACGCACGGTGTTTTCTCGAAAGAAAGAATGCGTCGGGGAACGTAGCAAGTGAGAGAAGAGTTTCGAAGTGCAGATCGGTTAAGCAAGGGAGCGTTTTACACAACATACAAGCTTGTAATAGACGGCCACTCCAACACGCAAACGAGGTGTGCAACCACATGATGGGCATCATGATTCTGCAATTAGCCGTGCTCTAGGTAATTAAGTAGTGCTCACTTGAATGAAGTAGGCCTTAAAATAAATAAATAAATAAATAAATAAATAAATAAATAAATAAATAAATAAATAAATTTACCCATGCCTCATAGGTCCTCGTTAATACGGCTTCTACAATGTCGTAACATGTCACCTAACAGACATCCTTTTTAAACCATTAACAAGCAAGTTTGTGAAGCTAGAAAGCTAGACTACCATTGCGTCTCAATGATCTCCATTGGCTCGCGTTCGACTGTAAACGAACCGTGCAAGCCGGATGCCCATGCGTAGTTCGCATATATATATATATATATATATATATATATATATATATATATATATATATATATATATATATATATATATATATATATATATATATATATATATATATATATATATATATATATATATATATATATATATATATATATAACAGGGAAAGAAGTGTATACCTAAGGGCTCGTTTTTCCGTGTTTTAACACAATAATAATGAGATATAACAGACAGTAATGCCAAGGAATGTACAGGGGAAGTTATTAAAACCAATTGAATGTAAATAAGAAGAAAGAAAAGTGGATGAAAAAATTACCAACTGTGAGCAGGAATCGAACCTACGACTTATATATATATATATATATATATATATATATATATATATATATATATATATATATATATATATTTATCACCCTGAATGTTCTCAGCAAGTCACTTGCTTTGCTTTTATCTTCAATTGTTTCACTTTATTGTGCGGGTTGAAAAGTTGTAGGAGCACAATCGCAACGCTTCAATACTCAACTCATGGTGGTACAGCGCAGCTTTCCCTTCAACATAGTCTTTATGCGGTGAAGCACGATTTCAAGTCAGGAAGAAAAAGTCTCAAGGGATCAGTTTTGTGTGCAGAATGAGCGCCCTTCACAGTAATCCAGGTAAAAAATAGTGAGCGAGAGAGAGAGAGAGAGAGAGAGAGAGAGAGAGAGAAAGAAATATTTCTACAGAGAGCCAGAGAATTTCGCCTGGCTTTTCACTTGACGTGCTACTCCAGGTAATGGGTGATGACTATGATATATAATGTCATAAACACGTACAACAGATACAGTCACTCACACGCACTACCCTATTTACTACGCCTCGTTCAGGCTTGTGGGCAACAATAATGCCAGTAGTACTTTTGTGGCGTGTAACGCACTTTAGTTGTTCTTACATGGGCCTAGAATATCCGTCAACTTCAGGTTTGTGTCTCGTGGAGCAGGCCAAGAACGCATTTGAATTCAAAGAGGCACAAAATAGTTTATTGAAGCTGTTTTCTTTTCAACTTGTTTGCTAGATGTACATTTGGCGTAGTTTTTTGGTGTGCACACGGTGATCTGAGGCATTGTAATCACACATGATTGTGTTATGTGTGAATGGCGTTTTTTTTTCGAAAAGATCGCGCAGATTATGTTGACTACTTGAGCAGAAGTATTTAGAAAATTAACCAGTTGTTAGGTTGCGCTTGTTTGTTCATCTCTTTTCTTCGTCCTTCTTAGTCTCGCACAAAGTGGCTGAACGATCAAAACACTAATGATAACAATTGTACGAGGTAATGTAGAGTTACTTTTATGCGATTGACGCGAGCACTTTGATTGAAACTCTCAAAGTGATTGGCGCTTGCTGACTTCTGGCCGAGAAAGCAGGAAATGCGTCATTATCTTGTAAAAGTACAGCTAACCTTTTAATGCGTCTTAGTTTTGTTGTAATAGGCTCTTTGATAGCGGTTCTAGAAGTTTAAGCAGCTAGCTTGTAGTTCCATCGCACATCGCTACAGAGTCAACAACCTCGTCAGTGCTTGCAGTAGCGCGCTGCTCAGCCAAGCCCCGGACGCTAACTACGTTGTCAAGCCCGTCATTCCGGAGGCTTAGCTGGGACATTTAGCTTAAACGCCGCGTATTTTTTTAGCCACTTTTGTCTAGCTCAGTACACGCCCCTTCATGTAACGGAGGACCTTCTGGCGCACATGATGTCCTGGTTAAAGCCACGTTGCTTGCCTGCCCTAGATACATAAAGTATAAAAAATCTACAGGAAAGACCTCCTTAGGCAGGACAGGTTTATTTCCGCTAGCCTCCGGTGAATAGACTGGTGAGCGCAGGCCGCGTCACACACCACGCAAAAAAAGAGGTGGATGGGAAGAGAGGTGAGTGGGGAGGGGGGTGTTTTTATTGTTTTACAGAAGGAATTCCTTGTTTCTTTCTCGAGTTTCGCCGCTGCCCCCGTCTGTGCCTTTTTCAAGCTTGATCGCTTGCCGCCATGCCTGTCTCTCTCCCCTTTCGGCCCGTTCTCTTTCCCTTTTATTGAGCGCTCTGTCGCACGCTAATTAAAGCCCCTGAATAACGGCCGACCCCGGGACACAGGCGTGGAGCGAATCTGCTTCAGCGCCCGAGAGCACTCTCTTCCTCGCTGCCTTCTGCTTTCATTTCGCTAACTTCGACGTCGGCGCCCGCTTCGATCACACGGCTGGTGTAGATCGAGCCCACGGCATTAGAAGTGCGAGGCTGTATGGCATTCGTAAAACGCCAGAGGGATTTTGTTCCCCTTATCTGAGGAGCTGGCGTCGGCGAAACGTGCGACTGTCGTCCCTTTTAGAGTGAGCGGTTGTAATACGGTTTCAATGACGTTTTGCATTTCGCCTGAGTTACTATGGCGCTGAACTGCCTACGATGCGCTTTCTCCGTCAAAAAGATTGCAATAGGCTTCAGAGCACCTGTGTAACCCTTTAAATAATGGTAAATTTTTGCGCCACTGGAGGACTAGCGCGTGGCCAGATACCTGGTTCTCTTTGTTGAATGTGTAGATGTTTTTGCCTTCGAAAATGCAGTATGGGGACCTTCGTTTATTGGTGGTGAAAGTTGGATCATTACCGTTTTGATAAGACATGAAGTTATTAACAAAGTGGATTTAAATAAAGTGGCTTGATATCGCACTTGTCTATAGAATATGACACTAATATTTTTGCCCATGCAACGCACCAGAGCGAGCTGTTGAGAATCCTATATAAGGTAAACCTAGCGATGAGTTTTCTTTTTTTTACATTGATTGACCTACATAAGATCTATCGTGACACGTCACAATAATAGTGCTGCTCAGATTTCAACAAATCTCCACTTTTGTGACTTGCGTTGAAGCAGTGCGAAGGGTGGGAATGATGGAATAACCGAGGGCAGACTGCGTAACTGCGACACATAGTTAAAGAATAATGCCAGTGATAAAGAATGAAACAGAACAAAGCAAGACCCCTAACGCTTACAATGTCTCACCTTGGAGCTACTTTCACCTTGTTTCGGCGCTGTGGCGTGACCCGAGAAGCGTGGAATAAGAAAAAAAAGCATGTAAAGAAAACGAGAGGTGTGGAGGTGGGGTGGAAAAACCATCAAGCCACCGTTCCATCTTTTCCTCGATTGCCCTTCGTGACTTTTTTTTCTTTTACCTGACGGGAGTCAACAGGTGTGCGAGCCAGGTGCGGCCGAGAATCAGCACGGGGTTAAATAAAAGAAAAAAAAAAAACACAACGAAACACAATAAAAAAGAACCGGAAGGGTGCTTCGGAAAACGGGAGAAACGTGAGACGAAGAAGAACGGAAACCGATGGACCCTGTAGACTGAAGACTCTCGAAAAACACTTTGGAGGATCTCCAGCACCGAGGTGCCCTTAGCATAGCAATTTCACGCGAAACGACTCCCGCGGTTTCCTTCTCGGGCTTTTTTTTTTATTCGCGCCCCTTTAGGGCTTGCGTGGTGGCTTTATGAAAAACTCGTTCGCACTGTATGGATGTAAATATTCGGGAAATAATAACCGTTGCCGCGTGGTGAACGATTAAAAATGGGCCGCTTCGCAGTCCTCCATTCAGTGACTAATACAGTGGGGTGGTCTTGATAAGCAGTGAATTATGTATCGAGAGCTTGAATGTCAATTGCATCCTTAAACAAACAAGCAAAAAAAACAAAAGCATACAAATAAATAAACAAAAAAATAAATAATAAATAAATAAATACTAAAACAGAAGAAGCTGTGGCTTTCTTTCGATAGTCCTCCAAATTGGCAGCGCCTTCTTTTAGGGGCGAAGCTCCTGATGTCGTGGGTCTGTCGTTCCTCCGTATGTATGTATGTATGTATGTATGTATGTATGTATGTATGTATGTATGTATGTATGTATGTATGTATGTATGTATGTATGTATGTATGTATGTATGTATGTATGTATGTATGTATGTATGTATGTATGTATGTACGTACGTAGCCATCGGTGGCACATACCGGCCGATACTGCCGCGCGGGCAGCCCTTGAAGGAACACGAGAAGAAGCCATACCACTTTCAAGGACTGATGCTGCCAGTAATCTACGACGACTTGCGCGTGAAATCACGTTTTCACTATGGTGCCCACCAAGCATCGATACGAATCGTCAACACCACCTGTCCTCTTTGATGGCTCTTCGCATGCCCACTGGACTCGACCGAAGAGAAGCCACCCTACTTCATCGCTTATGGCTAGGAGTGGCATTTACAAAATCTTACTCCTTTGTCATAGGAATGGCCGACAACGCTCTCTGCGATGCCTGTCATTGCGAAGAGACGCTACACCACATCCTGTGTGACTGTCCATTGTATGAAATCCAGAGACAGTCACTGGCGTCTGCTTTTGCGCGCATCGACAACAGCCAAATGTCTGTGGACACTATTCTGTCAAGTGCCCGAGAGAAGACACTGCAACAGAAGGCGAAGAAAGCTCTGTTGAAATTCCTACGCGACACCGACTTGAACAAGCGACTGTAACAGCAATGTCACACACCGCGAAAGACAAGACTGGACTATGACTGAGTGTGCGCGCATGTGCTGCCGAATGTGCTGTTTCTATCTTCCCTCTCTGCTCTCTTTCATCTCCCCCATCCCTCTCCCATGCGCAGGGTAGCAAGCCGGCTGCCTATAGGCTGGTTAACCTCCTTGCTTTTCTTTTCCTTCTATTTTCCTTCCTTCCTACCGCTCTAGAGCGGGTATGTGCCACAGGGATTGCGAGATGGGAGATGGCGGTACTTAGAGTGTTCACTAGATACACGCACGGATGGACGCATGGACGAATGGATGGACGCGTGGACGTACGGACGGATGGATGCACGAATTAACGGACAGACGAATGAACGGAATCACGGACGCGCGCTCGGACAGACGGATGGACGCGTGCATTGACACACGGATGGTCGCGGGGACGGACGCTTCGCCCCACTCATCATGATTCACTCCGTGGATATGCTGTGATTTTTCTAACAGAGTGACTGCTATGAATTAAAATACACGACTAGTCTGCTTTGAGAGTTATGCAGGAGGAGGAAGGGAAAGGATGAAAGGCGGGGACGCCAACCAGACCCGGGTACGGTTTGCACTCTGCACTAGAGATAAGACGGAAGAGATCAAAGGAAAGACAGACAGAAGAAGGAGAGAGACGACATCACTAAACTGCGGCGCTTGTCCAATGGATGTCTACGAGCAATCGCTTCACCTGGTCGATTCAAAGAAAAAAAAACCTAGCAACGTTCACATCGCTTTTCTGGTCTGTGACGCGTGGAGTTATGTGAGTGTTAGATCAGCGAATAGCTGTGTTGTATGCGGAAGCGTTTAGCTGTCTTAGGGCGGCATCAACATCAGTTCTTGTTTCTAGCACTCGCCGACGTCTTCAGAAGTGTCATGAAAGGAGGACGCCACGATCACATCAACGTACGTTTAGCCTTCCGTTTTCATAAAATTAAGAATTTCGCTATTGTGTACCATTCTGCCTTAGAGCTTTACATCCTGTCCGCCGGAGGGAATTTGTTTTGTCATCACGAAAATCAAAGAAGCCTTCGTACAAGTATTTTTTTTACAGCATATCTGTTCAGGCCGGCTTTAAAAATTTTGGTGTGTGCAAAAAACTACCATCATCATGAACGGGTATGTGCTACAGAACTTCAGAACGACTCACCTCTGGTCCATTAAGAAGGAAGAAAGAAACAGATTGATGACAAACACCAATTAACATTTCTGGACAGACGTAACCAGTGATTGAACAAAAATAACGTTTAATGAACCATCGGCACAGGCGTCATCGCCACAGTTTCAAATTCACTCGATCATTTATACGGAGGGCCCCAACTGCACGTACATCGAAACAACACTAGATAACGGGAAAGGCCACGGTGGCTACGAGAAGACTCTGAAGTGATGGAAGCCCTACGCGAACGACGACGGGCCAGTATATACAGGGTGTTTCAGAAAATGTGTCCATTAATACTTAACAAAACTACAGAAGGGAGGTACCTACATGCTGTCGGTGACGTTCCGTTTACTGTGGCAGAAAGCACTAAGTATGGCAGTAATTACTTAGTCACTGCGCGGTGATGAAAATCTGGCTAATTTAGCTGGCGAAACCAAAACTGATGCACCAAACACAGAGTATCCATCTTTCACTCCACCGTGGTGGTGTAGTGGCTAAGTTACTCGGCTGCTCACCCGCAGATCGCGGGATCGAATCCCGGCTGCGGCGGCTGCGTTTTTGATGGAGGCGGAAGTGTAGGCCCGTGTGCTCAGATTTGGGTGCACGTTAAAGAACCCCAGGTGGTCGAAATTTCTGGAGCCTTACACTACGGCGTCTCTTATAATCATATTGTGGTTTTGGGACGTTAACTTCTACAAGTCATCAGTATCTATCTTTCACTTCGAAAACGACTTCAGTGACAACCCTGTTTTTCCCTCGAATCAGGGGAGGAGGATAAGCGAGCGTCGATGAGCAGCTGTTCGGCAGAAAAGCGCTGCCACGAAACGATCTAGACTGACGGTTGATAACGGTGAGGGAAACAGTGTTGTCACTGAGAGCGTTTCCGAAGTGAATGGTGGTTGTGCTTTTCGGTGCGTCGCTTTCGCCGGATAAATTAGCCAGATTGCATCACTCCGTGATGATTACCAAGGGCTGCCTTTCAAAATGTCTAAAGTGGCTAACAACTTGAATTTTCCCATTTGACTCGACCGCTTATTTCCACTGGTTCAAGAGTTAACTTTGCTAATTTTATAATCACTGTCAATAATCACTGTGTGCACGCACGAGAATATTCCTTCTGCCACAGTGGAGGGAATTTGAAGTTCCAGGCCTATTTCATACGCTATTCTGATAAGACTCCTTCGGCAAACATCATCATAATTGAGGTAAGATCGACAAACCTATAGCTTTAGGTATGCGCTGTATGTACGTTTGCACTGATAAAATACTACTCGAAAAAGAAACTAGCTTGGATGACTTCCGTACGTAGGCGATTGACAAGCATGCCGTGGTTCTGCGGGTAGAGCTCGTACTTACTGTTGATTGTAGAATGTAACTGGCTATTGTACCTGAGTTCACCGCATTTTCTCGAATAAGAGTGAAACATCTTCTATTTTAATCCATGGTATTACCGGCAGGAAGAATAAAAAAATGATTTAGAAAATGAACCACCTCAACAGACACATTCTATACAAAGCTGTTGTCCGGAGGACATTGCCTGCACAACTAAAAGAGCCGTTCGCACATTCAAGCGCGAGGGGCAGTGTCTCTCACGCTGAAGTGCCTCAGTGCGGAGACAAAAGGGCGGGACGAAAATACAGGAAGTAAGGAAGCACGGGAAAATGAGCTGGGAAGAGGGCGACAAAAAGGCAAGGTTGCGGGGGATGGATGAAAGGCGCGCGGTTTGGCGTAGCGGCGGCGCTGCGAACGCAAACCCCGCGCGCGCGCCGCCAAGTCCTCCGTTTGGGGCACCGCCCCCCTGTCCCGATTCGGGATAAAAAGGGACCCGACTGTCCCGGTTCCAGTAGCGGAGTGCACCGGCTGCCCCCAAGCGGAGCGCGGAGACGTCGCACCCGCGCGCGGCCGCCAGACAGAGCCGTCAACATGTGAGAGCAGCGGCGGGTGTACCACCTGACGCCCGGTGTCTGCGCGTGTGCTGTGAGTGCGTGCGACGCTGCCGTCTCTGTAAGAAGAGACAGGTCTCCCCGGCGGAAGACGTGTCTATCGCGACTTGTCTGAGACCGGCTAGAAGAAGCCGTGTCGCATTTGTCTGTAATTTTCGTCTCTTACCGTTAGCTATTTCCCGTGGACAAGCAGTGCTTCGATATCGACTTTTCGTTTCCACCTATTTTTCTTTCGTTTCCTGCCAACTGAAGTGAACCGCAACGATACTGTTCTCAGACGAGAAGGGAGAGAAAATCTACTGCACCGTCTTATCGTCTACCTTCTTTTTTTCCAGTCTAACTGGACTGCTTTGGTGACGGACGTTGTCTCTGTGAAGCCGGTGTGAGACTTGAAAGGTGACTGTGCACTCCATACTGACGTTCCTCCGGTGTGGCGTCGAGAGGCGAGAAAGACGGAAGGACTCGCTCCGACATGCCAGGAATGAGACTTCAAGCGACGGTCGCGGTCCTGCTTGTGCTGCTGGTTCCTTCCGGTACGTTTGATCTATTTTCTCTCACTCTTATTGGGTAGTCGATAAACTCGTTAAAATATCAAGAAACTTTGCGGGATAGTGGGAGGTTTGTCTCACCGGTTCAGTCACTTGTTATATCTTGGAGTTAAAGAGTTGCCTTGTGGTAGAAAAACAGCCAGAATCTATAACAAATGACAGAGACCTAGCGTATAAGGCAGCAAGTTTGGACGTTAGCATGATCTGTCATAACTTTGTCAGCAGTGTACCGATAATTAGGCGTCACGGTGTCGTGACGTAGATTCAATTAAGTTCGTATTCATAATATATAAATTAGCATAACATTTTTATAAAGGAGTATTTTATTTATTCGCGATGCGGGATTTATAAGTAGTGAAGCCGGCTGATCTATAGGAGGATACAGGTGAGAAAAGGAAATTCTGTGAATTCAGTAACTCATGTGGTTCAGGCTTCATTGCACTGGCCCAGAACATACTGTGGCCAAACACTTAACTAAACATGAGCTTTGATTACGCTATAATTATTGACGTCTGCTTTAATTGTCCCGAGACCTTTGTTTTTTATATAACATTCTCGTATTCCGCATTTCAGAAGCGTTTGATTTTCTCATGCCATATGTTTCTGCCCTGAACAGACACGTTTCACTTTGTGGTCAATGAAAGCACACCGTCTATCTTTGTTCATCAACCTGAACGGTAGAATATATGATTGCCGTATGACGTATACGTGAGGCGCAAGATTAGAAATACGTTAGTTCATTTTGTTTTCCTTTGAGCGTCCGGAAGCACGAGTTGTTCAATCTCGTCCTAAATTATAACATCTTCTTTACTGTATAGCATTCTCAATGGTGGTGTCAGTAAGAGCTGTGGTTAATGTCATCAAACAATTTGCAATTGTACTTTAATATAATGATGTAGACAGCATAAAGAAGTTTAAACGAACAAGATAAAAAGTTGGCAGATCCCACGTACAGTGGGAATCGATGATATGCGAAGCACGAATGAGAAACGTTGATACGTCACTTTAAAATGAGCACAGTGTGAAGATGTGGAGGTAAATCATGTCGTACACGACTTCCGTGTCATAATTATCATGTTTAGATGCTTCGTTTACATTCGTCATCTACTCACGTCTCATGATACCAAATTACGTATGTGTGGAGCTAGCAAAACGGCCGCGAGCATGCTATGAGCGTGGTATGTTGTCATGGTCCTACATGACACGCGTGTCAGGATTATCATGTTTGCACCAGTCATAGATTTTGTCATGCATTGACGTCACGTAACACCAAATTGGGTATATGTGACGTTAGCAAAACGGCTGCGAGCGCAGCATGAATGGCCAAATATACTCCAATGTAGCGTTGACGCGCGCGCACGCTGGGCAGAGCGATGCTATGTTAGCAAAACGCGAACACTTGTATTCTGACGCCAGGCGCGGCCCAGACAACACTGCATCTCCCACTTTTCGTGACGGAGGGAAGCCGGACGCGCTGAAACGCGCATGCGTCAAAGCAACGCAGCGCTGCGCGCGCCTGCGAGTGTATAGCAGGACCAGCGCCTGGCGTGGCAACGCCGGCGGGATGCGACGAAATCAACGCTGGCGAGCACGCGCACCATGTCGCGTCAAAATGTATTGGCGCCTTGACTGTGGCGTCTAGTTATGTTCTCACATAACACGCATCTCATGATTATCATGTTCGCACCAGTCACATACCTTCGACATTCATCAGCGGCACGTAATACCGAGTTTAGTACATCTGCAGCTAGCGAAGTGGCCGCGATCGCATCATGAGCGTAGCACGTAGCAATGTTGTTACATAACACGCATCTCGTTTTTATCATGTTTGCACCAGTATCATACTTTCGTCATCCATGCACGTCCCGTAATACCAAATTTGGTATATGTGAACCTAGCGAAACGGCTGCCAGTGCTTCATCAGCGTGGCATGTAGTCATGTTATTACATGACAAGAAACTGATGATTATCATGTTCACCAGTCACATACCTTCGTCATCCATTCACGTACCGTAATACCACATTTGATATATCTGACGCTAGCGAAACGGCCGCAAGCGCATCAAGAGCGTGAAACGTAGTCATGTTGTTACATGACACGCATCTCATGATTTTCATGTTAGGGTCTGTCGCTTGTGTTCACCATGCAATCATGCCATATCATACCAGTTTTGGAACATGTCTTGTGAACGAAACCACCGCAAGAGCTCCAGGACCAAGAAATGTAAATCATATCATGATTTTCATGTTACCACTGGTCAAGTATGTTCTTCATACAGTCATGTTATGTCATAGCAAGTTTGGTATCGATACCATTATCAAAACGGCTAGGAGAGCTAAAAGTCGTAGGTGGCTAGATAGATAGATAGATAGATAGATAGATAGATAGATAGATAGATAGATAGGTAGATAGATAGATAGATAGATAGATAGATAGATAGATAGATAGATAGATAGATAGATAGATAGATAGATAGATAGATAGATAGATAGATAGATAGATACGCTCAAAGTCGCCGAAGTTTGCTAAGAAATGCTTCGCATTTAAATCGTGAGGACAGTGACTCCCGTTGGAGCAAACGAAAGCGTAATAATTGTGGCAAGCATCAGTTTTCCTATTTATGAATCCATGTTAAATGATTTATTCTTGGTTACTCACTAGTGACGTTGTAGCTTGCTGGCTCCAGGTGATGACTGGTAGGCCTATACTATCATTTATATAAAAAAAAGCACTCGCTTTAAACATACCTTTTTCTTAATAAAAACGTACGCATTAGACAAACGCGGAATTGAGCTGAACGGGACTGCGTTGCGTTATAGTGTAAAATATATAACAAAAATGATTGAAAATATCAGTAACAATTTAAAGCAAGTATTTTGATGAAGCATCACACAAAAGGATCGTCAAAGCACACGTTAAGAAAGGCATGAACAAGCGATTTGTTGCTTGTTTGTGCATCTCTTTATGTGGCTGTAAGCGTGTCTTTCGTGCGCTGCATCTTGGATATAATAATAATAATATCAGCAGTTTTACGTCCGTAAATCATAATATGCTTATAAGGAACGCCATAGTACAAGACACTAAAGTATTTCTCTATTCCGTGTCCCTAAAGCACATTTAGGTTAAGCACAGCTTCGCAAATACTATGGATCACCAGCTAGAATATTTGTATATATTAAGTAGAAACATCTTGCGTGTGCTATAATCGCCGAAACATCTTGCGTGGGTATGAAATTGGGACGAACGATAGAATGTGGAATGTTTTATAGAAGTTCCTAGAAGAGGCAAAGTTAATACATCGGTGGAAAGTAGCAAAATTATGCAGAAGTTGCACGAACAAACATCTGATGAAACTAAAGATGCTTTCGTACTCGATGTGCGAGTTCAATGTGTCTTCTCTTTCTCCCTCACTTTAACGCTGTATTTTTTTTTGTTCTTGAAAGAATGAAGCTATACGCTCATATTACGTTGCAAAACAAGAGAGAAAAAAAGATATTGATGAGTAACCAGCGCTTATTTGGTGACCAACATCCCCTGATATCATGTAAATAAAGTATTTGGGTCGATTTTGTGTTTTGTCAATCTTCAGTGATTTTATTGAGTAGTGGAAGTAACGGGAAAATAGAATGCGAAAGTGTATTTATAAAGGCAGGCAGTTAACATTGCAGAAAACAATTTGGAGCTTTTTGGACACGATCACTTTGAAACTTTGCGCACGGTTAAATGAGAAGTCTAAGACATAAAGGCGCTTTTCAAGCAGATTTACCAATAAAATAGGAAGGTTCTTCAATAAAGCAAGTGACAGTTAGATAAGTATTTCTTCTCATGACCTTCGGCGTATACCAACTTTTGATCCCTGAATCCTCCGAAGGGCATTTGTGCGCATGTTATATTCATGATTATTTCCGAGGCACTGATATTTATTCATTACGGCAAAAGGGCACTCCAATATGATAGCTCCCCATTTTCTCTGCAGAGGAAGGTTTTCGATGACCTGTCATAGCCTTAGTTACAATCTTGAAATAGCCTAATCGGCACCAACAATTTTGAAAGAGCATAAAATGAGCACCAAGTTTCGGCGCTCTATACAGATCGGTGGAGCAAGTTTTTACGCCTAACTCAAGATATTTTCAGAACGGTGCGCCATCAGAGCAACCAAAAGTGTTTCTACGTATGTGACTGCATATTGTCATTATGTCCCTTTAAGCATATAGAGGCGAAAACTGACCGAATTCGCCCCTCTGTACCCAGTTTTAAATTTGCGAAAGAAGGAAACGAAACGTGTGTTGCACCACTGACATTAAAATGCTTCACATTGTAAAACATCCCCTTTTTGGAAACTTCGAAATTATACCCATGCATTGACACACCAAAAAAAGGGAAAGAGAGAGAGGGGGGTCGAAAAATGTGGGTTAGCAAAGGAGACGAGAAGATGGCTTCACAAGAGTCATTAATCCTTCAGGCCACAATCAGCAGGTAACGATCAATGTCGACCTCGGTTTTGGCTGTAATCAATGCGACTGTTTCAAACTGTCTGCTAAGAACAATACACGGTATCTATTCATATCTGTTTAGCAAAAAAAGGGCACTCAACGTGTTTATTTTTTTAATTCCTCGCTGATTCCGTGGTTCATGCTCGTGTCTATTATGAAAATAAAGAATTCAACAAAGGTGCCAAGAAAGGCGAAGTGATGAATTTGAAAGAAAGTTTTGTCCGGCTCGACACTGCGAATAAAACTGCGATGTTATATCTATGATTTAGGACTATTCGGTGCTGCATCGTAGTTGCACAGCTTACGCGTGCGTGATAGAAAGAGCAAAGATCGTAGAATAGGTGAGAGTAGAGTATAGTTGTAAAGAAAGGCTTTCAGTGGTTGGTCATGTTAACCAACTTGCATTTAAAGGCACGTGAACAGTAAGTTTCTCGTTTACTGCATGAAGCGGGCTGTTCGGACCTCACAAATCTTATCGAGTATTGTCTACATGTGAAAGTTACGCCTTGAGTGCGTAGAAGTTCAATACTTCATTGAATTCGTATGCATACTTCCATATGCCACACGGTAGAGTGAGTATATCGCAACACATGATCGGCTTCTTAATAAGAACTCGTAAAAGCCGGGAACTTCCAGTAATTTACTTCCCACATCTCTCTAGAAGGCTCAGAAAGGCTCGAAGACGGACGCACTTTGACAAGCAGGCAGCCTCAAACCGTTGTCACATTGGGTGCAAGAGAGTCTTGGGCATCGTGCATAATTAACGGCTTTCTACTCGCTGTGGCCGAAGAGAGCTAGCCGCTCCGGCCTGACCCGCTTCCATTGAGTTATTATTACGGCTTCAAGTTGTCGACGGGAAATCGGCGATGCTCCACTGCCCTTCCTAGTTCGTCGTGACTCCAGCAACAAAACACTGTCTTGCGAGACGAACGGTATTGAAATACACTTTTACTGTGTGCCTTAGTCTTGCTACTTTAACGATGACAACAGCTGGTCAAGTGAGTTCATTTAGGGACAGAGTCTTAGACTGGTCAGAATTTGACGGTAATAGTTCACTGGAAATTATAGCAGACACAGTTAGAGAGAGATGAAGTGTCGGGAACCTGATGCAGCAATGTATACATGTAAAAGTACAATTTTCTTCAAACATTTATTGCTGTTGTGTTTCATGTAATATTTACAGATGACTTTGACGTCCATTTGTTGATGGGCGCACTATAGATCAAAAGTAAACGGCATGATCTAATGAGTATTGCGTGACGCATGGCTCAAATTAGGTGGTCAAGCACACATACTGTAATTTAAAATGCTTGAACGAATTTGTGTTTGAGAAGCGTGCAGTGTACTGTTTCCTTGAGCGTAATAACGTTTTGTAGGCGCCGGACGCTGTGACGTCATTTAGCTTCGTGCTGAAACATATTGACATTCTCTTGACCCCACATAACGTCAAGATCATATTTCCCTATTGTAGTGGCTGGCGAGATAGCTTCTGACCTTTTCAAGTTGCGAAGTATGGGCGCTGGTGGTATATTATGGCTGGCCGAGAAAAAATAAAATATTTAAGAAAATAACATAGATAAAATTTTATCAAATCAAGTCTAGAAGAAAATAAGTCTGTCTCAAGCGCTAAAGATTCATTTGGGAAGCGGGCACGACCTTTCGGGTAGAATATTGAGGTATCTTATCACAAGGCAATACATTTGTTGCCGGTTAAATTACTTGGATACTTTGCAGAAATGGTGTAACAATTTAAAAAGGTTTTTTTTATTTCTTATAATGCTGTTTACGACACCATTAGAATTTTCTCAGCCTCGCCACTTCGACAGTATAACATTTTATTATCTTTCTTTTTCCAGATACTTGTCGTGCGCTATTTCAAAGCATTGCAAATTACGCACCAGGCGTACGACCACTTCGGGCTGAAGTTTGACGCCCCATAAATAGAGTCTGCTGTTAGTCAGTACGTTTGCGAATCCTGACTTTGCAGAAATGGTGTAACAATTTAAAAAGGTTTTTTTTATTTCTTATAATGCTGTTTACGACACCATTAGAATTTTCTCAACCTCGCCACTTCGACAGTATAACATTTTATTATCTTTCTTTTTCCAGATACTTGTCGTGCGCTATTTCAAAGCATTGCAAATTACGCACCAGGCGTACGACCACTTCGGGCTGAAGTTTGACGCCCCATAAATAGAGTCTGCTGTTAGTCAGTACGTTTGCGAATCCTGTATTAAGAATTATAATAACAAATTCAACATATCTGCTTAAATTTTCATCACTGTGCACTTACATTATTCTCTTTCCATACATACAGTGACGTACAGGCAGGTCCAGGAACACACGTAGGCCTTTTTAATTTTTCATAAATTTCAATTATTTTTTCTTTTTGTTTTTTCCGTTAAAAACAATGTATTATGTATCATACATACATACATAGATACATACATACATACATACATAAATACATACATACATACAATACATACATACATACATACATACATACATACATACATACATACATACATACATACATACATACATACATACATACATACATACATACATACATACATACATACATACATACATACATACATATGTACGTACGAACACAAGCACACGTACGAATCCAAGTACAAGCGCGCATTGGAATGTGGCGTCACGGGAATGAGCGAAACGGAAGCGACGAATCCATTTCCGAATAAATTAGCGAATCTTTATTGTTCGTTCCGGTGGAAGACTATCCCATTCTCTTCAAATGTCGCGGTCTTGACGAAATCTTGGCCTCCGACAATCCCGATACTTCCATCATGCCCCCGTTTGTATGCTTCTTTTAGCCCCCCTTATATTCCGTTCTGACTTGTCTCAGAAGCTTTAAAGACTGCGCGGGGAGAGTGTAAGACGCATGGTTCCCACTTCCGCAAGAAAGAAGAAATTGACTTTGCCTTCGCTGGCAGCGCCGCACTCGGGACGAGAAGATAGCGCTAGAGGCGGTTGGTTATAAAGCTCAGCTCCGTATAAGGGTGTTGAAAGGGGGCGAAAGAAAGAAAAGAAAGCCTTTAAATTGCAAATCTTATGTTAATGTCAGAATCTGCCTTCTTTTCTTGTGCTAGTGAATACATCATCAACTTTAGTTTTCCTTCTCTTTGCTGCGTTCTCTCGCTTAGGCAATTTTATCCCAGAGCTACAGACTTGTCCCTATGCGTGTTTTTTCTGTCTGGTGCACTGTAATAACAGTTGGTCGCCGCGAGTTCTGTATCTCTACACGTCTCGTCACGTGTGAAAAATGGAGGTGAGAGGAGAGAGAAAGAGAGTCTATACATGACGCGGGGACAAGGGATCCGGCGGAGAGAAGGAAAAGGGTTTAAACGTGGTATACCGAGAGAGGAAAGCGAGGTGAACGAGCTATGCAATGAGGAGTGGGAGAAACGGGAGAGAGATGAGACGTTGTGTATGAAACGAGGAAGTACGACAGAGCGAACATGACTGGACGGCGGTTCCATTTTCTTTGGTGTTCTTTACCTCGCCTTGAACTCTCCCAGACGGTTGCGCGCGTCGCGGTAAAAACCTGCAGCAACGAATAGCGAGCGCGAAGCACCACAGTGAGAAATACCGCTCGTAGAAGGGGTTGAGGAGTTGGAGAAATAATAGCAATCGGTAATGCGCGAGACGAAAGCGAAGCTGGTATAAAACAAACACGGTAGCGAGTACATACTGTATGCGAAGTTGGGCGGTACGATCGCATAGGCGGAAGACGCATTCGGAAAATGAAGGCAGAGCTGACCGAAGAAAGCACCATGAATTGAAGGGAATGGGAAGTCGGGGGTAGGGGAGGGAGATATGTGTGAGGCTGCCGTCTAATTTGCATGTGGCGTTATGTATGCGCCTGAAAATATCATCCTTCGCGATAGCTGTCCCAACATTCCTTTTCACGCCGCCTGGAGCCAGAAGGGAACCCTAATATATTTTGATAGAGCTCCCCCGCCGTCAGGCGCCGCATGGAAAAGCGTTTTGTGTTACTGGGCTCTCTCGCTCAGATGCGCGCGACTGTGGAAGCGCCAAGACGTCGACGGCGGCAACAGACAGTGGCGCACTGAACGGTGCTCGTAAAAAAATATTCGCCTCTTCAAGGCACGGCGTCGGCTGTCCCATGATGCGCGCTGTCTGTCACGCAGTCCGTCGTTGCCGTTGGCACTGTGGAATTGCTGGCATGCATGTTGTTTTCACGCACTTGTGAGGTTTGTTGCTTCCGCTGCTTCTGATTTGTATGAATTTTGAAGTGAGGTGGCGCAATGCAGCGGTGTGTCGTCGTTCCTTAAACTGCAGTTTTTACTTTTGTTGCTGTACCCCCTTGAGCGGGAATGTTCTAGTGTGAAATTGTTCGACTGCATCGTGTTTTCGAGTATAGTTATCGTCAAAATGAAGTTTCATTTTTTTATTCAAAGGAAACGTTAAATGCGAACATTCTGCCACTGATGACGGCGCACGGCATGGGGTGCTTGCTATGCATTAGCATTATTTTTGTCAGTCCGTCGACTCTCGTATCGAAGGAAGGTAGAATAGGGCCAGCTTCCGTTCACGTCGCGTACCTTTTCCCCCTCTTTACCCTTTCATGTGGTCGCACTGATGAATCAAGCCGCATTGTACATAAACTGCATGTGACGTCTGTGCATTCTTTTTCTTCAGCCTGTAATTTCTTCTTTCATACGTCACTGCTTCACACGCAACAGCGTGACAGGTGTATCGTTACTCTTTCATTACATTCTCTCTCTTTTCTAATAGTTTTGATAGTTCACTTGTTTTCGCAGAAAAAAAAACCCGACATTATGATAACATTCAAACCCATCAAAGATGGCATGGTATAAGTGACTGCTTGAATGGCAACAAAGAAAATAAGGTTTACATAATTAAAAAAGGAAGTTATAAATTTTTCTGAATAATCTGATGTGGAAATGTTGTGCTTCCCCAACCATGTTGACATGTATGACAGAATAAATTAAATACCATATTGATGTCGGCATACATGTCCGATAGAAGCCAGGGGTTCATAGCTCTAAATTTAGTGCTCTTCTATTCGACTTTTCGAGATTGTAATTCTTAGCTTGATGGTAGAACAATACGCGAAGAAAACAGTGCATGCAGAGGAATGCTCGACCAAAAAAAAAAAAAGTCGCGGTGTTGCTCTATAAAAGTTATGTCGTGATTCCTTTAGGGACCTTTTAGCACGTGAGCAGTTTAGAGTTACCCATAGTGGGGTGTTACAGTGTGCAAAGTAGCTATTTTTTCAATTAACACTGGTCATGTACGTCTGAATCAGAATTTCTGATTTCGTGTTAACTGCTGTGAAAACTTTGACAGCCACTAACGAGTAGAATAACGAGCATGTAGCGCATAGGCAGGATAACGGTTTGTTTTTAAGGGTAACTGACTATACCAAGAGAACGCGAATGAGCGAGGGGAAGACAGAAAGTTAGGTGGGTAGATGAGATTAAGAAGTTCGAGGGTATAACGTGGCAACAGCAAGCACAGGACCGGGTTGATTGGTGGAAAATCGGTGAGGCCTTTACCCTGCAGTGATCGTAGTCAGGCTGGTGGTGATGATGATGATGGTGATTAACGAGCAGACAACTGATACGACGTTGCGAACGTGCAACGCTGTACATTTTGATTTTCAAAATTCAGCTACCCAAGACTATTGAATGCGTAACCAACGAGTGGCCGAACAAAAGACGAGGTCTGGTATAGACAACGGGAGCCCCAGTGAAGAGAGGTCGCCAAATTGCAACAAAGGCATTGTGTAGGCCAAGGCCTCCGCCTATGGGGACCCGTCTTGTAAATGAAGAGTCTGTTTACTCTAGCTTTGACGGAGGATCCAGTGTCGTAGGCATCAAATTTCCTCGCAAGGCGATTGTAGATCAACTTTCCAAAGTGCTTCCCCGACTCGGGTTATAGGTGGTTCGGACACAGAGAGCCATTCCAGAGATTAAGCTGTTCCCTTTGTCACCCCTGCCGTGGGATTAACGTGCCCTTTAAAGCCTGTGAATCTGTAATTTCGAAATATGCACGAGGACGGCGAGTTGAATCGGGCTGGGTTCACCGTATTTGCGAAATTTTAGAAGCACAAGATCAATAAAATAAAGAACTGCAAAATATCACTTTACGCCAATGGCTAAAGCATATTGCGCGAGTTTAAAGAGCTTAAACGTGACATCTTTTTGTGTGGGCTGAGTAATGCTTTAGGATGGCGTATGGCTAAAGGCCCGCAGCCTGTGCGTTGCGTTGATGTCGGTGCAGCAGGACACGTTTCTGTGTAGGCTTTTATCTCCAAAATTAGGCTCCGAGAAAGTCTACGTTTTGGTCTTTATGTGCTGACTTGTGAGCATAACCAGCTTCGGTATATTAGTAGCTCACGAAGTTTTCACATCAGAGCAAAAACTTTAAGTAAACTTTCACTGAAGAGCTTACTGTTATGACGTCATGGTGGTTGTGACATGATAATGAAGAAGGGGGCAGTAATAGTAATCAATACGGGACTTCTTTTTCATCAAACTTGTGCGCAGAGAGTGAAAAGCATGAGAAGTGTTAGAAACATTGGCCATATGCACTGATATCAACGAGCACAGTCATCGGCCGTCGATTATCAGCTCGCCTGTGGCATGCGTCGGCTAATATACAAGCCTTATCGAATCTTCCAGCATTATCGCTAATACATGCATAAGCTCTGAAATAAACTCTATCACTCGTTTACTGCGCGTAATCTTTCTTAATGGGCCCCTAAACAGCATTCGCAAACACAGAGAACAACAACAACAACAAAAAAAACCCCATCTTGTTGTACTATCTTGCCGTTTCTCGTCTTTTTGGCGCCCTTGGGGACGATGGTGATTTGTTTTCGTGATGGCGTTCAGAACAAAGCTCTCAATTGGTTAATATACGAGAGATATCAGTTGTTAATTGTCTCCCGTTCACCTTTTTTTGCTCTGTTGCGCAGCCATTCTGCTTTATCTCGCATGACTTTCATGCGCAACCAACAGATTTCACTTCGTCTGATCCAGTTCTGAGTGCGTAGGCGGAGATAGCTGTGAGCAGCCAACTAGCGCAAAATCCTGATAGGCGCAATGTTTAGTGCTGACATTGTACACGTGCTTTATGAACGAATAAGTGGCGAAGAGGGGATAGTGCCTGTAGGCAAGGTAGTGATGTCGAAAAACAAAGCGCTCTCGTTTTTGCACTCTAAAATAAAGGGGCCCTTAAAAAACAGTCTGAAATAATCGCAAAATTTTCAAGCATTGCGGGGTGGCCTGCGACGATGCGGCCAGTGCAACCACGTTGAAATCTCCGAAGAGGAGCCAGCGTTGCATCGTTTATATAGAAGAGGCAGCTCAATGGGATTCATCCACAGATATGGAAAGTGAGTCGGAGAGATTGAAAGAAGCCAGGCTTCATCGTCGAAACGAAAGCAAGAGTATAGGCAGCAAGCCGAGAAGACGGAGGAAAAAGGAGCCGCAAACCTAGATAAGCATAACCGTGCAACCAAGCTGTAAGTTTAACCATACTTTTCGCTACGCAGACCCATGCATAATTGAGTTTAGCCACAATAATTAGTTTTTTTTTGTTTTTGCGGGTTAAGCCCAATTGCACTAAAGTATATAAATTAAGCTCACGCGTCAGAAGGAGTTGGCCAGTGGCTGTCCGCCATATGCAAGCGCTAATCTGCTGTAAAGCAACTACTCTAGAAAGTACAAGAGTTTCTTATGCAAGATGGAAGCTGCTCAAATAGTTTACTAGTCAGACGAGATGAAAAAAAAACCGCCAGGCCTGCACGAAACGCGCAGCACAGTCACAACGCAAGCAGGAAGAGTGGCCTTTCGGAGCCTCTTTTAAATGCTCTTTGGGCAACTGATACTAACGCACTCGCGGGGTAACCACTTTGCCATAAATAATCAATTTCCGTGTAGTAGGCAAGCATTCACTGTGCCATTCTTCATCATTCTAAGTAGAAGCGTGCTACATGCTACAGACTTGCAAGGAATGTTGTGCAATTTTTCGACCATGTGGCTGACGACGATGAAGAATTATGCCTAAAGATTTGTAATGGGTCAGAGCATTCGGCAACGCAAACGTAACTCAATTAGCATTGCGTGACACATGGATGTTCCTTTGCTGTTCTAAAACACTTCATTTCTCAAAATGACGAGATTCCTTTCACGAAATCAAGCTTCCCAAGTCCAGTATGCAACGGAGTTGTTTTAAAGCACCGGTGTGGGCTGTGCGGTATAATGCTAGGCTTGTACGAAAAGGAGCCGGCTTCGAATCTCATTGTGTCCTTAATTCTTTTTATTTACTTAGTTTCTATCACGAAAGCGTTTTATGCAGGGGTCCACCGAGATTTCAGTGACGAACTTCCATCACGAAAGTGACGTCAAAAATAACACTATCAGAAGACAAATGTTCCGTAACGGTAGTCGAACCCACGACCTCTTGATCGGCGACAACTGCTGCTGGGCATGCTACCCACTGCACCACTGCCACTTTGTACACTTTATCAAGCACGCATTTTATAACTACCACTGCTCTCTTACAGTGCTCCTGGGAAAGTGCAATGTCGCATCTTGACCGTGTAATCCACGATTGGTTCCTTCAACACGTCGTTGCTACGCGTACGTACTATTTGGAACGTTTCAATAGGAGTACAATATCGCTAGGTGGTGACCTTACCTAAAGCGTAGGCGTAGCTCATAGTATTCATGCGTGTAAAAAATCACCGCTTAACTATGGAGTGCATGATCATGAGTGGAGCAAAGCGTCTGCCAGTCCGTCCGTTCGTTCTTCTTCCGTCTGTTCACGCATCTGTCTGTGGGACCATCCATGCGTGCATTCATCCGTCCGTCCCTGCGTTCATCTTTCTGCGTGTCCTTCCATTCGTCCGTCCGTGCGTCTGTCCATCCGTCCATACATTCGTACGTGCATTCATCCGTCCTTACACCCATTCGTACGCCTAGTGAACACTCCAAGTACCAACACCTCGCATATTTTCATCACATATTCACCATACCTCCCACATGCATACGTCAAATAACTCACGGCCCTCAGTCCCCAGCAGCTGCAAAGCAACTGACCACGGTGGCGGTGTTGCGAAGCGCGCCTCCGACGACGTTACGAAGGGCACCACGAATCTCACCGCTGCAACCACTGTTTCGAAAGACGGTGACGCCAACACGGTCCCGAAGGCGCCACTGCTTCGAACTCCGCCGAGAAGGTCACCAGCCGTTTGGTAGCGTAGGTTTCTCAGCTCGCGACTGCTTCTGCGCAGAGCTAATAGACGAGCGGACGAGACGACGGTGAGTTAAACAAGGTTTATGTACAGCATATACACAGAGGCGGTACAAATTCGGCACTGGGGCCGATAGCTTAGAGACCCGAAGAGCCGAGCTCTTTTCTCTAACACATAGGTCTGCTGCTAACATATAGCTCAACTGCTAACACATGGCTCAACTCTCGAATAGGTCTGCTGCTAACACATGGCTCAACTGCTAACACATAGCTCAACTGCTCGCGACGCGCCGCAGGGCTTCTTTTATATGTACCGGGTGAATTCTCTGATTAACCAAATGTTCAACCAGAAGCGCCGCTGGTCGTGAGGTCAGAATCCTCCAATGGTGTCGCCGCTGGGCCGCGTCATTCTCATCAAATCTGGAGAGGCTGCGCTGCAGGTGACTGCACCCAAGGACGAGTGACGTCACCACGCATTGCGTCAGACCCGCCAGACAGGAAGGCGCCGGTTGCTTGCTCGACGGGCTCACTGGCTGAGGTGACTCACTGTGCGTGCGTGGCAGAAAGGCGCCGTCGCGTGATGACGCCGTTGAGTTGTTCATCGTGTCAGGCGGGCTCGCGTGCTGGCCTTGACACAGATTTCCTTTTTCCGAGGCATGGACGTTCGCTGGGGACTCGCAGGCATAACAGCAGTCAGATCTGCAACGCAGCAGAAGGTGCTAAGAATCTCTGGATCTGGACAGGCCGCCATTGGAACCTGAACTTGGCAACGTTTAACGCTAGAACCTTATCTAGTGAGGGAAGTCTAGCTGTACTATTCGAGGAGCTAGAGGGTGTTAAGTGGGATATAATAGGGCTCAGTGAGGTAAGGAGGACAGATGAGGCCTATACGGTGCTACAGAATGGGCACGTCCTTTGCTATCGGGGCTTGGCAGACAGAAGAGAACTAGGAGTGGGGTTCCTAATTCACAGAAACATAGCTGTCAACATAGAGGAATACTATAGCATTATTGAAAGGGTGGTAGTTATAGTAATTAAACTGAATTAAAGATACAAGATGAAGGTAGTACAGGCTTACGCGCCTACATCCAGCCATGATGACGCTTCAGTTGAAAGTTTCTATGAAGACGTGGAATCGGCAATGAGTAAGGTAAAAACACAGTATACTATAGTGATGGGCGACTTTAATGCAAAAGTAGGGAAGAAGCAGGCTGGAGACCTGGCAGTAGGAGATTACGGCATCAGTACTCGAAACGCCAGAGGAGAGCTACTAGTAGAATTCGCAGAACGTAATAATTTACAGATTTTGAATGCCTTCTACCGAAAACGAGAAAACCGCAAGTGGACATGGAGGAGCCCTAATGGCGAAAATAGGAATCGTGCAGGATGTGGAAGTGGTTCGCAAGGTACGATGCAGTGACCATAGAATGGTATGGTCTCGAATTCGCCTAGACTTGAAGAAGGAACGACAGAAACTGATACGCAAGAAGCCAATAAATAAGCTAGCACTGAGAGGGAAAGTACAGGAATTCAGAGTGTCGCTGCAGAACAGGTACCATGTTCTTAGTGAAAAAACCAACCTTAGCGTAGATACAATGAATGATAATCTGACGCGTATCATTAGGGAGTGTGCAGTGGAAGTTGGAGGCAGTGTAATTAGACAGGACACTGGCAAGCTTTCCCAGGAAACAAAGAACCTAATTTAGAAGCGTAAAATCATGAAAGTGTCAAGTACAACAGACAAAATAGAACTGGCAGAGCTTTCAAAATTGATTATTGACGTAAGGTATGCGATGTAAGAAGGTATAACATGGAGAGAATTGAAGACGCTCTGAAAAACGGAGAAAGCGTCAAAGCAGTGAAGAAGAAACTTGGGATAGGCAAAAGTCGGATGTATGCACTAAGGGACAAAGAAGGCAAAATATTTACCAATATGGATAGGATAGTTAAAAAAGTGGAGGAGTTTTACAGAGATCTGTACAGCAGCCGAGAAAACCACGACCTTAATACTATAAGAACTAGCCCTAACCCAAATGACACCCCACCAGTAATGATAGAAGAAGTCAGAAAAGCTTTCGAGAGCATGCAAAGAGGCAAAGCTGCTGGGGAGGATCAAGTAACATCAGATCTGCTGAAAGATGGACAGCAGATTGTGTTAGAAAAACTAGCCACCCTATTTACGATGTATCCCCTGACGGGAAGAGTACCAGTCTTGGAAGAACGCTAACATCATCCTAATGCATAAGAAAGGAGATGACAAGGACCTAAGAATTACAGGCCGATCAGCTTGCTCTCTGTAGTATACAAGCTATTTACAAAGGTAATTGCTAACAGAGTAAAGAAAACATTAGAATTCAATCAACCAAAGGAACAAGCAGGATTTCGAACAGGCTACTCAACAATTGACAACATTCATACTGTCAATCAGGTAATAGAGAAATGCTCAGAGTATAACCAACCACTATACATAGCCTTCATAGATTACGAGAAGGCGTTTGATTCAGTAGAAATATGAGCCGTCATGCAGACACGGCGGAATGAGGGCGTAGATGAAGTATATGTAAACATTCTGGAAGAAATCTACAGGGCATAAACTGCTACCATAGTGCTTCATAAAGAAAGAAAAAGAATACCAATAAAGAAGGGTGTAAGGCAGGGGGAAAAAATTTCCCCAATGCTATTTACCGCGTGCTTACAGGAGGTTTTCAGAAGCCTAGAATGGGAACAGTTAGGGATAAGAGTTAATGAAGAATACCTTACTAACTTGCGCTTCGCCGATGACATTGCGTTGCTCAGTAACTCAGGGGACGAATTGCAACTCATGATTACGGAGTTAGACAAGGAGAGCAGAAAGGTGGGTCTTAAAATTAATCTGCAGAAAACGAAAGTAATGTACAACAACCTCGGAAAGGAGCAGCGCTTCGAGATAGGTAATAGTGCATTTGACGTTGTAAAAGACTATATGTCTACTTAGGGCAGGTAATAAACGCAGAGCCGAACCACGAGATTGAAGTAACTAGAAGAATAAGAGTGGGGTGGAGCACATTCGGCAAGCACTCTCAAATTATGACAGGTAGATTGCCACTATCCCTCAAGAGAAAGGTATATAACAGCTGTATCTTGCCGGTACTTAGCAACGGAGCAGAAACCTGGAGACTTACAAAGAGGGTTCAGCTTAAATTGAGGACGACGCAGCGAGCAATGGAGAGAAAATGGTAGGTGTAACCTTAAGAGACAAGAAGAGAGCAGAGTGGATTAGGGGACAAACGGGGGTTAAGGATATCATAGTTGAAATAAAGAAGAGGAAATGGACATGGGCCGGGCATGTAGCGCGTAGACAGGATAACCGCTGGTCATTAAGGGTAACTAACTGGATTCCCAGAGAAGGGAAGCGGGTTAGGGGGAGACAGAAGGTTAGGTAGGCAGATGTGATTAAGAAGTTTGCGGGTATAAATTGGCAGCAGCAAGCACAGGACCGGTTTACCTGGCGGAACATGGGAGAGGCTTTTGTCCTGCAGTGGACGTAGTCAGGCTGATGATGACGATGATGATAATAAAAGTACCGCCATTCAGCGGACATTCCAAGGACTAAATGAGAGGCACGTGACACGGCCGGGCTAGAGGAGCGGCACGCGCGCACTCTCTTGTGGCCTGCGCTTTGTGTATAGTTCCCAGCTTACACCACCGCTAGTTCATGGCACGGTGGCCTAACCATCGCTAAACCTTGCTAAAACAATGGAGGTTATGCCCAGCGAGTTTAAGGTGTCAACCTCTTCTGGTCAAAGCGCGTCCTTCTGTTACTAGATTTTTTTCAGTAAGCATCAAAATTAAGGCAAATTTCATTGGAGATTAAGTCACTGATACTCGTCTCTGTAGGTTATTTCATTAGAAACAATTATCTTTCTATTTATGATTAACGTGCGCTGGTTTCTTCCTCAATTCAAAAGAATGCGCGCGGGCCACTCCTCTGGTCCAGCCTTAAGGTGGCTACCTACTACTACTACTACTACTACTACTACTACTGCTACTACTACTACTACTACTACTACTACTACTACTACTACTACTACTCCGACGACAACGAAGACAACTATACTACAACTACTACTACATACATACATTGCGGACGCTCGACTCACGGCATAAGGAGCTTCACCCCTAAAATAGTTCAATAAAGCATAGAGCAACAGACTCTATAGAGCAAAGCACCTACTTCACCTGGATGTAACCCCACTTTCCCCGCTGACGCTCGCCACGCAAAAAAAAAAAAAACCGTGGCTGGCCAACCGAAAAAGCACAACGCACGTGGCGCTTTCCTCTAATCAGGCAGTGGCGTTCAATAACTCAAACATGTCGCGAGTAGGCGACCTTAGCCCATGTTTGGCGGACATTAACTCACTTTGTTCTGGCTTTCACACAGCTTTCTTTGTTTCCACTATCATCCTTAACTATTAGAGCTACCGCAAACATGCATGACCACGAAGGCGTGCCTAACGAATAATTAAACATTTTTTATAGACGTTAGTCATCGGAATGCGGATAGATGTATTACTAAGCGTCAATATGGATGCATTTACGAAAAATGGGGCTTTAGCTGTCTAACATCAACAGACATGGTATATGCTCCATTATATCAACGTCCTGTAAGCACAAAATTGTTCATTACGCAAACGTTTTACTTTAGTGTCTTACCAATATCCTTGACTGAGGGATCAACCATGTTTTTTTTTTTCTTATTTCGTGCGATAGTGGTTACGGAGACCGGTGGCGGCGGCAGTGGACAGCTACGGCACGCGCGACCTTTTTTGTGATCTCATAACAGTTTTCGCTGTAAAAGTGATAAAAAGCCTGGTTTCGAAATGGCGTGTGGTTATCAGGTCAGAAGGGAAGCTCTAAGACGTGAAAGAAGGCCGTTTTACGTCACACGACTTCCTGCTATCAGCTTACTCGTGGTATATTGCCTGGTGTAGGAAGGATATGATGTATTAGTACGCAAACGTAGTGTGCAAGAATAGCACGCGTCATTTAGAAGGATCATCGGACTTGTTTTCTTTTTCTAAACTTTGTTTTTGATTAACTTTTCTACACATTGATGGGTAAGGGGGGTGAAGAAGTTATATCAAAATCAGTATATAAATGAAGTGGAGCGAATGCAGCTAAGTCTATTTTTAATTCGTTCACAGAACAAAAGACGCACTGAAGTTGGACGTACCTTCCTAAGTGTGATTTCGAAATGTTCCTCTCAAGGCCGTAAATGTATATATACAGGTATGAACAGATGCCTCTAACTTCAGATATGTCTCATTTCACGAGGTAATGGAGCCTGAGCAAGCGGAGCTGCGAAAATCTGCTCCACGGTTATTTCGGTTGGCTTTGTAGCTGTCATCGCGTTATTTCTGTCGGATCAAGAGCCAAGGTGTAGACAGACAGAAAAACTCATTCATTTTATCTGAAATTAGGAAAAAAAAATTGTGTGTTTATAGCAAGCACAGATTACGAACTGCTACGCGTAAAGGCGGACTAATGGGTTCCCCTCCCGTACATTCTGAACGCGTTTACCCATCGCCCGTTTTTATTGCATCCACGCCCTGACATCACAAGTGACTCGATTCGTTCATTGCTCTCCCGACTCTTTTATCTCACCTGGGCGCCGTATGTACAGAAATATCGCACTGAGGATTGGGGAAAGAAACAAACAAAAAAATACCGGAGAAAATGTGCGTACACGAACGAGAATTTCCGATAACAAGGGCGCAAAGTAGCATGTTTGCGGGATCGACTAACGCGTCAACATTTCTGAATTGCCTGCCGTGAATTTCGCTGCAAGTTTTCCAATGCGTAACACAACTGCGATAAACGTTTAAAAAAGCAGCAGTAAATACAAAAAGCAGAAACGAGCCAGCGTATCCTAAGCGCAGAATGATTTGGAGATGGTGTGAGCAGTTTCCGCGAACACGGCCACGTTGCACGTTTTGCGTTTTACTGAGTTCAACGCTATAGCGCCACCGGCGCGATCGCGTACACACGGAATAACGCGTTGCAGCGTGCACTTTTCTGGTCAACAGCGGCCCTCTTTAGCGGCGCGAAACTCAAAGAGGAGTTGAAAGGTCGTTAGCGTAGTGCTGCTCTCACTGTTTGCCTTCCCTATATACGAGAGGAGTGATCTCCAGCCTCGACTCTCTTCTCATATTTGATACTTCGTCCTGGAGTGTTCCGCGAAAACACGCAACGCATGTATGCACGCGAGGCAAGCCGTTATTCGCTGACGTTGGATGTGTTTTAGGCAATTTCTCCTGCACCGTGTTTTTTTTAGGCGTCTGCCCCCTTCGCTGTGTGTTCAGTCTCACCGTGCCAAATGGGCTGCGATTTACGCGAACGCTCTCGGAATAGAACTGCACGTGGCAACAGCGCATAAATTTGTTCTCCAGTTTTTTGCCCCACCGCGGTGGTCTAGTGGCTAAGGTACTCGGCTACTGACCCGCAGGTCGTGGGCTCGAATCCCGGCTGCGGCAGCTGCATTTTCGATGGAGGCGGAAATGTTGTAGGCCCGTGTGCTCAGATTTGGGTGCACGTTAAAGAACCCCAGGTGGTCTAAATTTCCGGAGCCCTCCACTACGGCGTCTCTCATAATCATACAGTGGTTTTGGGACGTCAAACCCCACATATCAATCAAGAGCTGTGCGGGGACAAGTGCGTCTAGAGTTAGACGCTAGATGAGTAGTCGACATAATTACAGCACAGAGCGTGCGTTGCTAAAGCACGCAGATGTCTTTAAACCAAATCTGAGGCTTCTTCGTTGAGGCTGTGCTGCCCTTGTCTTGTGGTGAACGTGATGGCGGTGCACCAGACCACACTATATTTAGTGCAAGTGCATCGCCCTTCAGTTAGGACAGTCTTATAAGACACGTTTCAAGATGTTTATACAACAAAACTGGTCCCCCTAAGGGGTCACGTAGTCTGCCTTATAAATGTGGCTAGAAGGCTTCGTGCGGCGCCACCATGAACATGACTGCACATATAGTGATCTACACTCTTACTGAGACAGCGTAGTCTTTAGGCGCCATGCGCTCGTCAGTGAACTCTATGTATTTATTTTCTTGAAATATAGTTGTGTATTTTTAAGATAGGGAACACGGTAGCGTATGGCCTGCGCACTCCGTAGGCTGCTGGCAGCGCGCCCAAGCAGGAGCGAGAGCAACCACAGCCTCTCTACGCGTCATCTCTCTGTGAGCGAAACAACCATTCATTGCTTATATGTAAGCAGCGGAAAGACCGGAATCCTTTCCCTGTTGAAGGCAATAACGCAGGAGGCCGATAATCGCCGTGAAGGGGGATGGGTAGCAATCTTGTTGCTGGTTCCTTATCCATGTTTTGCTCGTCGAGAGATGACGCGAAAAGAGGCTGTGGTTGCTCTCACTCCCGATTGAACGCGCTGCCAGCAGCCGCCGGAGCGCGCAGGCTACGCGCTCCCGTGTTCCCTTTCATAAAACAAAATGACACTGCACATACACTGCGTTGGATGATGAGACATTAAAGCGACAAACACACGCATTCAATTTTCGTATATGGCGTGCGTCGCAAACACATGGCACGATCACATTGCGCCGGCATAAAAAACATTTATATATCATAGCGAACATTTACCGGATATCTGCGCTGTCCGAGAATTTTATGAACAATACAAGTGGTCCCGAAAAACGTAAAAAAAAGGCAGCTTCGTCATAATGATGCCAAGCTTGCAGACAGTGCAGAGATGGGCAGCTTTTCTAGTTTGTTTGTTTCCTATTTTTTTCTTCTCATCTTTCTTTCCTGACGTCATTTCAATTTTTTTTTTCGTTTTGTTTACTTCTGTTTTTTCTTCCTTATTCCTCTCTTTATCGGTCGATTCATCTTTCAATTTTTATAAGTGGTTTGTGTTATCGTGTTTCTTTAGTCATAGCAGTATTACCCGCACCTAATAATATTACCAAGGTTCTCGATGAATAAGAGGAAGGTATTTCTAAGGCACGAGTTTGCTTTCAATATGCTACAGCTGGCTATAGAGTATGAGGTTTTGCCCGAATTGATATCATTAGGGCGCTCAAAGAACATGATAAAAAAGACCAGCTAATTTCCACATCAAGTCACAAAGAACAAGAAGATTTATCGTTGCCAGAAGCCCGCGCTCAGTACGCTGCAGGTATATGTACCTTTGCCTGCATAACGCCAAGTGATGACAACTGCACACACGGCAGCCTAGCGCCTAATGTGCAACACTTCTGAAAAGCTCATCCGTATAGCAGACGTTCTGGTCACCAGAAATGCGGGAAATGTATGCTATACAAATAAAAAGTCCTGAATTTTTTTGGCACTAGCCAATGAGAGCGAATGCTTAGGCTCGATAAATAGAGCAACCTCTGTGGAAACAAACTTAGTGCTAGAGCCAAGTAAATAATAGACACAGGAAAGCATAAGGTACGAAGGTTAATCGTAAGGGTGCCAGGTTGGTGACCCTACGTTGGTGGAATGAAAAAAAAAGGAATAAAGCGGAGGAAAAATATGGGTGGTGAATCTACTTACGCGTGTGGGACTGCGCCTCTTAGTCAAATGCGCTCACACAAGCTTGTAACAATGATGGCACAAATGTCAATTCAGTCTCTTCTGGGCCGACCAGCGACGCGGACCACGCTGTAGCAGGAATTCTAGAGAAAAAATGGCCGATCGTAATATTAATCATTGTTGCTGTTTAACGTCCCGAAGCCACAATAAGATTATGCGGGACGCGCACCTAATTTGCAGTTAACGTGCAGCTACGTCTAAGTACACGTGCCTCAAGCATAAAAGCGTCTATCTAAAACACGGCCGGGATCGAATTCCGCAATCTTTGAGTCAACGATCGAGCATCATAACTGCCAAACCACTTTAGTGGGTGCAGCATAACGTAGCACGTTGTCTTACTTTGCAAATACAACTAGCTTTCCTTAATCTGTCTAACTTCATCATCATCAGCGTGACTATGTCCACTGCAGGACAAAGGCCTCTCCCATTTTCCGCCAGTTATCCCGGTGCTGTGCTTGCTGCTTCCTATTTATACCCGCAAATTTCTTTATCTCATCGGCCCACCTGACCTTTTGTTTCCCCATAACCCGCTTGGCTTCTCTGGGAATTTAGTTAGTTACCCTTAATGACCAGAGGTTATCCTGTCTACGCGCTACACGCCCGGCCATGTCCATTTCCTCTTCTCTATTTCGACCACCTCCCTGTCTAACTTACGATACCAGAAACCACATTTATGTTTCAAATTATGGGCGTAGCATTAACTACTTATCTCATAAAGTGGCCAATGATTCACTAGTTAACTACACAACTTCACCCTGTATGCGTTTTTTCTAAAACGCAACCAGGACAGTTACAGTAAACAGGGATGACCAAATGAACCAATAGGTCCTCGTATACGAGCGCCTTTCATCACTGTAGCAGAGCTATCCGGTCTGGTCTAGTAAACAACGGTAAAGTGTGGTGGCAAAAGCAACTGCGATAAGCTCGCGTCCGTCAAGTTAACGTGAAAAGCTTTTGGGACTGACACGCTAATCCACGCTGCGAACGATGGTCTGTTTATAGAAGTTCTAGCACACAGTGGGGTTTCAATGCACGTCGGAATGGCCGAGGTTGCGAGTGCGTGATAAGCGTAGCAACAGGTTCTTTTTTGTTTCCTTTTTCACTGGCTAATGAGGCGTCGAATCAGCGAAGCTGCCCACACGCGTCTGCTGATAAGCATACAAACGAGGCAAGTACAGTGAGGACGAGAGCTGTTCGCTTGCCCATCCCCTGTTGTTCCCGGAACTATTGCATCTTGACGCGGACTATTAGTCAGTTGCCCTTCGAGGAGTAAAAAATAAGACGGCATATCCACAGTGAATAATGATTAGTAGGTGAAGCAGTGGAATGAGCGAGAGAAGCAGCGGGCGAAGCAGTGTTACCGTGAATCAGCCGTGACATTTACCGCTTACGTAGTTAGCTGAGTGCCATGTGATGTACAGTTATATGCAATGTTCATTGGTCGTACCTGTAATGTTGTGTTGAGTCGTGAGTTTTGTTTTACGTTCCTTTACTGCTTTGTAGTATCGGACATAGCTTGAAAACGGCAAAAATGAGGTCAGGGCAAGTTTCCCTAGCGATTGTTGGTTGTTTCCAGTCAGACGAAATGCATCGTAGAGCATATCAAGACGTCATATATTGTACACGCCAGTTGTTGTCTGTGATCATCATCATCATCGTCATGGCGTATAGTGGGTACCTTGCATGTGTTGTGCTGTGATGGCAGAAAGAGATTGTGTGATCTGGAACGCGCTTGTTCTTCATCATCACCACGCCGTGGTGGATTTAGTGGCTAAGGTACTCGGCTGCTCACCCGCAGGTCGTGGGATCAAATCCCCGCTGCGGTGGCTGCATTTCCGATGGAGGCGGAAATGCTGTAGGCCCGTGTTCTCAGATTTGGGTGCACGTTGAAGAACCCCAGGTGGTCGAAATTTCCGGAGCCCTCCACTACGGCGTGTCTCATAATCACATATGGTGGTTCTGGGACGTTAAACCCCACATATTAATCAATCAATCGTCATCGTAGTCAGCATCATCGTCGGTGGTGGCTACGGCGCACAACGCCAACGCTAACGGACAAGCCTCGACCATAAGGAGCTTCACCCCTAAAACAGTCATGCTGTGTGTCTAAAAGTTTATAGGCTGGAAAGGCTGCCCATGCATACGTTTGTGGGACGTGCGGTTTTTTTTTTTTTGAATAATGAGCCATTTCCGGTAATGTACTAGCAGACTTCGTATTAGTAAAAGGAGGTCGACCATGGTGGTTCGGTGGTTAGTTACGGTGCTTGGCTGCTGATGTAGGGTTCGATCCTCTACGGTGGTCGTATTTTTATGAAGGCGAAATTGTAGAGACCCGTGTAACGTGCCATGGTTGTCACGTTAAGGAACACCAGGCGGTCAAAATTCTCAGAGCCCTCCACTATGGCGTCTCTCGTAGCCATGTCATGGTTTTAGAACGTTAAACGGCGACAAGTAATATTATTAAAAAAAAGGGACGTTAGTAACTAGGTCTTCGTAGACCCTTCAACTGTTTCACCTAACGCATTCTATAGCAAACAAACCAACCTAAGCATAGAGTTCTCAGCTGTTTGCTTGAAGACGACAGAACCCCAAACCGAGTCACTATGAAGTGCACATAACATTCTTGTGTAGTAGCTAACTAGGCTATTGGCCTGGTTTATCTCACCATATTAGTAGTTGCATTGCGCTAATGCACTGACCCAAATTGAATCTCTCATGGTTGTTCATTGTTGTAGTTCACTGCTGCACGTACGTATGCCTTTTGAACCAAGAGTTGCTTTTTTCAGTTAGAGGCAAGCTATAGTGGAACCATTAATGTGGCAGGAACCAGAACAAGAGCAGGAATAATCTGTATTCAGTGATAGCAGTGTGCAGAAGTGACACCAGTTAGGCACTGCCAATAGGTAGCGCAATTGCTCGGTATTTACCGAGTTCGCTTAGAATGATATATTCAGAAATAAATAATAGATGTCATAATAGATAATATGTAACAGAGGTAATATGGGACGCACGTTACCTTCAACGAATTGAAGCAGGGCAACAGTATTAGTGTTTCCAAATATCGCTTTGAAGCGTTAGATTGTTGAGAAACGATACATCATACGAGATAAGCTTTCTTGAGGTATTTGTTCAGCCCGTTCAAACCAAGTATGATGAACGGATACCAACTTGCTCAACTTGCCGTTTCACTCTTGGTTTGATGGGGCTCGTTGGAATGGAACCGACAGTGAGATTGAACGGCAGTTACTGTTTTGACTCTGGAAATGGTAACTAAGTGAGGAGGGAATGTTGAAGTGGCATGCTATTTCGGGATACGTGAATGCAGGATAGGTATACGTGAGAAATATTTCCTGAAAATCTGTTGTGATGGCATTTTCTGCGCAGAAATATCGACCATTCAATCGTGCAAGCTGTGGCCTTTATTAAAAATAAATAATAACGAAGAAAAACTGACTCGATCCGCTTAGCGGACACCACTGAAACAGCAAAGCTAGTGCTCTTTCTTTCATCAGACTACCACACTTCTATGACCTGCAAGTCTTTCAGATATCTTGTATCACTGCTCTTCATTGAACACTTTTCCTCAGGCTTTGTGGTGGTAGCGTAGCTACCGCTCTTTATAACTCCAAAGTATCTCGTGCCAGGGGTGTGACTACGGTGAGGTGCATGCCGTTTGTTGGGCTAGCTGATGATGATAATGATAATGATGATGAGCCTTTTGCTTTGCTGGCATTCGCCATCAAAGGGGGATCGGCCAAGAACCGGGCGGCAGGATCCCCAAGTTAGTTATGCATTTTAAATGATTAAATGGAATTTCATTATAAAGCAAGAACAAATCGTAAAAATATATGAAAATGCTACACGAGCTAGCGGTCAGGCATTCAGATAATCTCGGAGCTGAAAATATTAGTAACAATAGACTAAAAAGTAATCTTTTTGTTACTATAATGTACTCAGACGTAGCAGAGCCCCTCGAAAGGATAGAATTACTGCCACGTTTATTTTTAAACCTAGTCTCTCAATTGCTTCGACAAGGTATCTTTTTCTTTGATAAAAATATTGGTTTCAGAATTAAAAAGAATGATCTATTGTTTCTAATTCCTTGCAAAAGAGGCATAATGGAGATGTTGTGAGTCCAGTTTTATGTAAGTAATAATTCAGGTACAAATTTTGCATCGTAATCTGCTGATTGTAATTTATAACTGCCTAGATACGCACCACTGTTTGTTCCAGCAAAATCTTAGATATACGAGGTCTCTGTCTTTGTGCAACAATTATTCGTCTATTTAGTTGTGCAAACAAGCATTTATATATCTCTGTTCTGTTACATAAGCGAAATAAGGTAAAACAGTTAGGAGCTTAAAGATGCTTTGACTAACGAGTCTGCGATTTCATTCTGTTGTGGCCATAATAAATCACATAGTGGCCAAGCACCCATAGCAAGTAGAATTTTTCAGGTTTTCTGGTAATAAACTACCAAGCATACTCATTAATGTTAATTTTTTTGCGGCAGATAGTGCAGTACATACTGAGAGAGAATCGGTAAGTGTGAATGCCTCTGATTTGCTTGCAGGAAGTTTACGAAGTGCTAGCATTATATCAAACAATTCAGCAATGAGTATAGGCATATAACCTGGTAATCGAACTGAAAAAGACCAGTCGAGAGAAGTACAGAAGATGCCTACTCCAGCCTTTTTGTTTAATACAGATGCATCCGTCGCAATAACGTTTTTTATAGACAGACGAGTCAAGTAATCTTTAAATGATAATAATTTAAATATCGAAGGGGCATTTATTTCGCATTAGAGGGGAAAATATCAAATTACATTTCAAGTTCTGATTTAGGCATACTTGTTGAGGTAATCTGATAGATATTTACATTCAGTGGTTCTAGCAGCGCTTGGACTAACCTAATCTGATGGGAGTGTAGTATTATTAAAATGTAAGACGCTTGTCTCAGAAGCGAATTGTATATTTTTAAGAAAGTTTGAACTGTAAGTATTTTAAACCGAGTTAACAAAGGTGGAAGACGCGCTTCCACATATAAAACATTATTTGCAATAAATTTGGGGAGTCCAAGCCACAAGCGCAAAGCTTCTCTTTCTAATAATATAAACGTCTCGTCTTATATGCTGCGCTGCCAGAAAATATCACCCCCCAGATTCCATAATAGGCCTCACATACTTCTAATAAAACATTATTATTGAACTCTTTCGCAATCCTGTTTTTGTTTCCCATTTTGGTAATTACCACAAGGCACGTGACGCTTTACAGCCAACTTCGTCTATGTGGCTTCTCCAATTCAACGTTCTATTATATACGATCCCTAGGTATCTCAGGAAATCGACCTGGGAAATGAGCTCGTTACGATACATAGGAAAAATGTCGACATTATTCTTAAAAGAGAACGGCAGAAGCGCACTTTTTCTGAAGTTCAATGACATATGAATATTGTCAAGCCATGCTTCCAGCATGTTCATGTAATTCTGTAAAGCCTGATACAATGAGTGCAGATCACTATTTGTTGCAAAGAAAACAATATCATCATACACGCATACACGCAAACTTGAATATCCCGATGAATTGGAATTGAACTTAGCAATATATTGAATAAAACAGGTGATAAAACTGAGCCCTGATCGAGGTACACCTAGTGTCTGCATATATCTTTTAGAAGAGCATCTACCCAAGAAGCAATAAAATGCTGCCTTTTCCAAGCTCTGTAATCCATGATGTTACATATTTTGGAAAGCAATAGTCTTGCATCTGCCGGATTAGGATAAAATACTCCACTTTATCGTACGCTTTAGCTAAGTTTAGGGTGAATAGTGCAGAGTATTCGCGCCGATGCCGAGCCAGCTGTGTGCGACTTACCAAATCCACATGTGCACCCCAAATGAAGTATCCCGGTCTAAAGCCAATTTGACTGGGGTTTAATATTGTATATTCATTGATATAATTCATTATACGCGCATTATATACTCTCTCTACAAGTTTTACCAGGTAAGTCGTTAATGAAATAGGCTTTATGTTATCTATAGTAAATTCCATTACTTGTTTCTTTAGTATCAGAATTATTTTGTAAAACTTCCAATCTGTCGGAATAAGAATTTTTCAGTGAATATTTAATAATTAACTATACTACGGATTTCATGAGGGGATATTTCGTATAGCACATTTACCATTGTAGAGGTCACTCTATCAAGTTCAGGAGCAGCGGGTGGTAAGTATTTTATAACATCCGCCAGTTCAGCTACCTCCTTGACATCATCAACCGCCCTTAATTTCACCATGGGCTTTGGCGTAATTGTCGTAAACCCGTTTTTCAAGCCTTTAGCAATATTTTCCAAGTAATCAGACAGTTCACGATGAGACATATTGGCGGAACCAATTCTTTCTGAGTGTGTAATCATTTTTCTCGCACGCAAAAAGCCATAAAGCGTTTTATTACTTTTAGACTTAGATAAATAAATTCATTCATATCATAGTCTTCTTTTGCTTTGCGCAGTGTACGCTTGAAATCAGCGGGCCATGAATTTATAAACACAACAATTTTTGCGGCATTGTTTAATTAACAGCTTTTTGCAAGCCGCTTTTCGCTTTCTATACCCCCTGACACATTCCACATTCCCCCGCGGGCTAAAAGATCGCGCTGTGTTCGAGATTATAGTAAATGTTTAATTTTTCAATGACCATTTCAACACCGCACACAGGCTCATAGCCCTAAGGTCTTCCTGCATTTCCTCGCGAGAAATCGACTTAGGTTTTAAGTCTTTTTGTAATTCAACATAATTTACAAATGAGCCAACTTTTCCTGCCAAACTTAACCTCAGGAACTTCATTTCAAAACCAATGGTAGGGTGGTCACTGTTTGTAGCACAATCTAAGATAATCCACGAGGATATGCTTAAAGTGTAGCTGGAAAATGTTAAATCTGTAGTCGATTTAGAGTTACCTCTAATAAATGTAGCAGCATGTAAGTTCAAGCAGGAAAAGTTTTTATCAAGCATCCATTCCCACCACCGTCATCCACATACATCAGATCTGAAGCCCCACGACACATGGTGTGAATCGAAATCACCACACAGTAGTATATCAGTTCTGCATAAAACTAACATGATATCAAGACATCTAGTGTCTTGAACTCTTGCCTGAAAGTATACATTTGCAAAAAAAAAAACAAAGGCGAGCAGTCTGGTAGCGTTATGTCAAACACCGAAATTTCACAATCCGTATTCATGCACTGATACGATATCTTGGCTCTGTGACTAAACTTTGTTGATTTTAGGAAAGCCAGACCACCATCTCTGCTTCGTCGATCCAGTCAGATTAACCGTTAAATTTTAGGTAAAAAATTTTACCGTTAGCAAGCCAGGTTTCCTGAATAGTAAATATGTCACGATAAATTTTCGAAAAAATGTATTTTAAGTTTGTAGTTGACGACCAAATAGATCAGCAGTTGCGCTGCAGAATTTTTAGTGCTAGACATTTTAGTGCTATTTTGATGCTAGAACAGCAGTAGAAACTGCCTGATTCAGAATATATTATTTCAAGAAATAATGTTTTAATAGGTACTCAAAGAATTCTTTCTCTGACCGGTTTTTTTTTTTGGTTTAGAGTTGTGAGGATACTTTTTTGAAGGGGAGATCTCTTACGCTTCAGAATCTTTTGATATTCTGTGTCCATATCTGTGAAGTACTCTGAATCAGCTGTTACGGGTTCTGACTCAGCCTGAACTATATATTTAGAAGGGCCTGCTTTTGAAGAGACAGATCTATGATTAACTGCCATATTTTCTTCCTCAGTACTTCTTGAAATCAACAAATCTTGCGAATCCTGATTTTGCACAGTAACTATATCAATGATTTGACTGAGTTGTGGAGTTACCATGGTAACCAAGGCTTCAAAAAAAGTAGACGCCAAACACTCTATTGCCTTTTCAGTTGACTTTTCAATGGTCTTCGTTATCGACTTTGTGATTGATGCATTCATGGTAGATGTGTGCCGGGACGTTACGCCTGCGTAACCTTTCGATCTCTCATGCATTTCTACGATCGCCTCCCTTATAGAGCAACGCCTGATGTCTATGATTTCTAGAACAACCAGTTTTCTTTCTTTTGCTGGGGATTCAACCAAGTCTGCAGGGTGCGCTTTATTACACAAACAGCACTGCCGTTCAGAAGATTTGCACTCACTGCTATCATGACTCTTTCCGCGCAGACGACATCTAGCACTTCATCGGCATCCTTTTATGCTGTGGCCAAATCACCAACATTTCAAGCACTGCAATGGTTTCTGCAAAGATTAGTGTCCACGCCTTAATTTCTGTCGCTCTAGCTCTTTTTACAAACGTTACTATAACTTATTCGGTAGGCAATTTCATGTTCTCAGTATTTCGGGGGCATTGATAGACTGAAACTGCCCCAGCTACAGCAAATAAGTCCAGAATTTCTTGAGGTGCCAGACTCGTATTCACCCCGCGGATTATGCCCTTCGTACATGCTGAATGAGCTGAAATAAACGGGCTCACCGGCTGTGCAGCAAATTCGGAACACTTCAAAAGTTCTCGGACGCAATCCTAGTCTGCTGAGCAGCACAAGATACCCCCTTGGCCGAACTGGCGGACCTAACTGATCTTTTGGAACTTTGACGAGGCTTTGCCAAGCTCCACTTGAATCACCTTTGTATTTTTTTTTTTTGGAATGTAAACCCCATTGGCAGGAACCAGAGCCACAGGGACGTAGTTGTCTGCACTGCGTAACAAGGAATCAAGCGTCCAATGCTTGATCCGCATGAGGCTAGCCAAGGGGAGTGCCCTTGAGCAGGTGATGAGAAAGACATCAGAATAGCCTGACTTGTCTGACCTTCCAAGGACTGCAACAACGTACCAGTTAAAAGAAAGCAACAAGACACACGAGAAGCCAAAAATCAAGCAATCACTTAGCTAACAGAGATGCTGCCGCTCGACTCGACAAGCCTTGCCAGTTATGCGTAGTAGGATTTACCTAGTTTCTGTGGCACATATACGAGCTTGTGATAGTTTTCCGATACGTCACACAGATTTTTGTGGTACGTACCCGTTTACTGGAATAACTGTCGATTCCATTTTTAGTGGACCAGTTCTGAGTTGTGGGATTTGAACAATTCCTGTTGAACGTACCCGTTCGTCATGCACAGTGTTGTCATGGATACCGGAGATAAAAGCCTTGGCTAAAGACAGCTTTTTACTTTCATAAAAACAGAGAAACAAACAAAAACCCCATAAAGGTGTGCTGAGGAGGATCCTTGGAGCCAGGATGTGTCTACGAATTCGCGCATAATGAAGGCGTGCTGATTTTGACGAAGCAGTCGGAGTGACGCCGTCCATTAGGAAGTTCGAGTTCTGGTTACAAAAGGCACTCGCCGCAACTACTTCGTAGCCCCAGTGTCCAAAAGCGTAGGGCGAGGTCAATAATTCAATTTCAATTGCGACGACCAAAATTATTTATTGGGTCTTATGGAAAAAATGTGCTTCAGATTTGGTTTGAACACACTTGATATTCAAGATTAATGCAAAACCCGGGGCTGTGGAATCTCTAATAAATCACTGTGTATTGTGTTGAAGCAATAATAGTGTCTACAGTCTAACATTCGAAAACCATGACACAATTATGTGGCACGCCGTGGTGGAGGGCTCCGGAAATCGCGATCATCGGGGTTTGCTAACGGGCACTCGCAACACACTGTACAAATGTCTCAGCATTTCGCCTGAATTTAAATTCAACCACTACAGATGGGGTCAAACTCGCGACATTCGGATCAGCAGCCTAGCACCGCCGCTACTGCTCCACAATGGTGAACCGGGCTGAAGTAATAAACTGCATTATGGAATTCCGACTATACAACAAGCACAACAAATGCAAATGCAGGCACATGCGCGGTTATTTTGCGAAATGTTTTTTTTTCTTTCATTCGCTTTTCCTGCTATGATGCCACAGAAAGCAGCGACACCTTACGCAGTCCCAAGATTAGCTTTCTTGAACGCATGGTGTTACTATACAAAATGTCTTTGGGTATTGCAGCAGGCTCTTCATGCCATTATTTTTTCCCAATTTCATGGCTGCCATATTCACTGAACTGTAAAAAGAAAGAAATGAAGGAAAGAAATATTTAGCTCATTATTCCCCCTCACACAATGCTCCTACTTGGAGCCTGGGAGGTATTTGTAAATAAAGAAATAACCGTTTCAGAGAACAGTTTGTTATGGATGTCAGTCGCGGATAGAAAAACAACTGCGAAAACATTCGCTCTTGCATGGAAGGGGCGCTGAAGTGCATTTGGGGAGGAGCACTCTGCAATCATCAGCAATGCGTGGCGGAGAAAGTGGGTTCAAAGAACAAAGCGCGCAATGGAATCTGTCGCAATGAATTCATTACGAGAGGCGATTAATAACGTTTGACAACGTAGCCACTCACCTTTTATTCGCCGCTCACAGCCGGCCCCGAGTATATTATATGCACTTTGCTTCCGGAGTTTTTTCTTCTTAATTTCCCGGAGAAGATATATATATTGTTAAGGCGTTTATTAGCCGGCCCACAGTGAGCAAGCACAATGGCGACAGTAACGGCCAAGCACGGGCTCTCAGCGCGAGCGGCGTCCTTGTTGGGTAGCCCCACTAGAAGGTACTCAAGAGCTCGACCCATTTCATAGTTCGGAGGCTTCGCTACAATTACCCCGGGGTCGAAGAGGGAGCCGCCTGGCGACCTAACAGCTTGTTATTATTAGCGGGTCATAATAAGCCTTCAGGCGCTCCACGTTGACGATGTCTCGCCCACGGCGGCGCATGTCCGAAGATTGTTCAACGGGTTCGATCAGATAGTTGACGGGTGAGGTGCGCTCGATGACACGGTAGGGGCCTTCGTATTTGGGACGTAGTTGGAAGAGAGGCCAGCGGCAGAGGTTGGGATCGAGAGCCATACAAGCGCACCAGGAAGGAACGTGGGCTCAGAAGTGGTAGAGCCATCACGGATACTCTTCTGCCGCTCTTGCTCTTGCGTCGTAAAAGTCTTGGCAAGCTCGCGACACTCTTCAGCAAGCCTGGCTGTCTCGGAAATAGGTGTACACTCAGATGGATCCGGCGTGTACGGGAGTATCGTGTCCATGGTGTGCGACGGATGCCTTCCGTACAGCAAGTAGAAAGGTGAAAAACCAGTCGTGCTCTGAGGGGCGGTGTTGTAGGCGTAGGTGACGAAGGGCAGTATATTATCCCAATTAGTGTGGTTGGCAGCGACGTACATAGAAAGCATGTCGCCGAGGGTGCGGTTAAAGCGTTTGGTGAGGCCATTTGTCTGTGGGTGGTAAGCAGTAGTTTTGCGGTGGACAGAATGGCACTCCGTCAGAATGGCTTCGACGACTTCCGACAAGAAGACACGGCCTCGATCGCTGAGAAGCTCTTGGGGTGGTCCGTGGCGCAGTATAAATCGATGCAGCAGGAAGGACGCAACATCGCGCGCAGCAGCCGCAGGGAGAGCGGCGGTTTCGGCGTATCGCGTTAAATGGTCAACGGCAACGATGGCCCAGCGGTTACCAGCCGACGTCAGAGGAAGTGGTCCATACAAATCGATACCTACGCGCCCAAAGGGACGGTCAGGGCAAGGTAACGGTTGTAGACTGGCGTGCGACATTTGAGCTGACGGTTTACGGCGTTGGCAAGTGAGGCAAGAGCGAACGAACTGCTGCACATAGCGGTACATCCCGCGCCAGAAGTAGCGTTGTCGAATGCGATGGTAGGTTTTGAATACCCCAGAGTGCGCGCATTGCGGATCAGAATGGAAGGATTCACATATCTCTGACCGCAGACTGCGGGGTATCACGAGTAACCACTGCCGGCCATCGGCGTCGTAATTGCGTCGGTGTAGAAGGCCGTCACGAATGGCGAAATGGCGAGCTTGACGACGCAATGCACGCGTGGATGGCGTTGCGGATGGATCAGAGAGCAAGTCGATCAGCGGGCCGATCTAATTATCCTTTCGCTGTTCGGTAGCGATTATGTCAACGTCAATGGCAGAAACAGCAGCCGAGGATACTGAGCAGAGCACATCACCTTCAGGCAGAGGGGAGCGCGAGAGGGCGTCGGCGTCAGCATGCTGGCGTCCGTTGTGGTACAGCACGCGGATATCGTAGTCTTGTAAACGAAGAGCCCAACGGGCGAGACGGCCTGAGGGATCCTTCAATGATGAAAGCCAGCATAGTGCATGATGGTCGGTGACGACATCGAATGGGCGACCATACAAATACGGTCGAAACTTTGTAAGAGCCCAGACGATCGCCAGGCACTCTTTCTCCGTGACGGTGTAGTTTGTCTCAGCTCTCGTGAGCGTACGGCTTGCATATGCTACGACATATTCAGGGAATCCGGGTTTGCGCTGCGCCAGGACAGCGCCGAGGCCTACACCGCTGGCAATAACGTGCAATAACGTGCTACGTGGCCGGCGTAACCGCAGGCAAAGCAAATGGGCCGGTTGTCGGATGTGCGCCATCGGTTCGCCGGGGTAGGTCTTGTCCATGACGCAAGAGCCGATGGACGAAACGGTGACTGGAAAGGCTGCAGGGGGTGCTGGAGCTGAGTCTGAGAGGTCACGTCAACATACGTAGCCGGCATACCCGCTGCAAAGGATGGAGGTCGTGCGGCAGCTTCGGCGTAAGTCAGTGGGGCGGGCGCTTGAACGACTGGAGGCGGCCTGGCGACCACTTGGGCGTAACTTGGGGGTACAGGAGCCGGAAGTTGTTGTGGGTGGTACGCAGGCATGACCTCCGCTATTTCCTGCTCAATCGCTCGGCGGATGGGGGGGAAAATAGTAGTGGCCGATTGTTGAGCAGCCAGTGGGTGGGCAAAGGGCAGGAGAGAGAACTGCCGTGCGATTTCCTCACGTATGAAGGACTTGAGGTCTGCCAGCAGTGCCACCTGGTCACAGCTCGCCTCCAAGCCTGCAAGCCCTGCATCTCGTGGTGTGGAGCGACGGGTCATCGAACGCTGCCGGCGGAGCTCCTCGTAGCTCTGGCACAGCGTGATGACCTCAGCTACTGTGCCTGGGTTTTGGCAAGCAGCATCGTGAAGGCATCATCGGCAATGCCCTTCATGACGTTCCGGATCTTGTCTGATTCGGACATGCTGTCGTTGGATTTCTTGCATAGGTCCAGGACGTCTTGAATGTAACTGGTGAATGATTCACCGGCCTGCTGAGCGCGTTCGCGTAAGCGCTGCTCGGCTTGCAGCTCACGAACGGCAGGCCGGCCAAAAACGTTGGTGATAGCGGTCTTAAAATCGGACCAGGTTGCGAAATCAGACGCGTGGTTGTTATACCACATGCCGGCCACACCCGCGAGGTAGAAAACCAGGTTGCCGAGTTTACCTGCCTCGTCCCAATGATTGGGGACGCTGACGCGTTCGTACATAGCGAGCCAGTCCTCGACGTCGGTGCCATCCGCGCCGGTGAAGACAGTTGGGTCGCGGATGCGGGGGACACCGGAACATGGCGTCGGCGCAGGAGGAAGCGTTTGCTGGGCGGCGTCTTGTTGCATGGTTGAAGGCACGGTACGGGATCTAAGCTCCAAAGGCATCGAATGTGAAGCGAAGATGTTTGAAGGGCACAGCACCTCCACCAAAATGTTAAGGCGTTTATTAGCCGGCCCACAGTGAGCAAGCACAATGGCGACAGTAACGGCCAAGCACGAGCTCTCAGCGCGAGCGGCGTCCTTGTTGGGTAGCCCCACTAGAAGGTACTCAAGAGTTCGACCCATTTCATAGTTCGGAGGCTTCGCTACAATATATATATATATATATATATATATATATATATATATATATATATATATATATAATGAGATCTAACACAGTAATGTCAAGGAATGTACAGCGGAAGTTATTAGAATCAATGGAATGTAAATAAGCAGGAAGAAAGAAAGAAGAGAATTCCTGCTCACAGCTGGTTATTTTTTCATCCACTTTTCTTTCTTCTTATTTACATTCCATTGGTTCTAATAGCTTCCGCTGTACATTTCTTGGCATTACTGTCTGTTAGATCTCATTAATATTGTGTTAAAACACGGAAAAACGAACCCTTAGGTATACACTTCTTTCCCATTATATATATATATATATATATATATATATATATATATATATATATATTTATGTGTATATATGTATATATATTTATTTATTTATTTATGAGCAAGTGAGCATTGAGCACAATTTGAATACGAACTTGACAGGGATATCACTACATAATTAAAAAAATATAGAAAAACATTATTAGCTAGATAGATAGATAGATAGATAGATAGATAGATAGATAGATAGATAGATAGATAGATAGATGTATCTAGGTGAAAAACACGTGCCTGCATGGAACAGCAACAATAAAAGAAAAGAGGGGGGGGGGGCACCGTGACACGTCGAACACGTGAACTGAATGCGAAGAAAACGAGGCGGGGAGGAGAACTTCAAAGAGCGCGCACGCTCCCGTGAGCCTTGGGAATGTGATACATGGCGTCAAGAGGCTAAATAGGTGTCGACGGCGGCGTCGGTGATGTTGAGTCGAGAGGCTTTCGCGAAGTACGGCTGTCAGCTGGGCTTGCCAATTACGGCGGCGCGAAGCAGCACGTCGGCGGCTGTGAGTGGCGGCGGCGATGACTCGGAAACTCGTTGCTCTCAGGAATCCGCCGCGAATGCGTCGCAGAAATCGCGCACTGAAAGCGGTATAGCGGTGACGACGCAGTATAGCCGGCGCGCGTGCGTGGGCGTGGCAAATTACTCTGACCTGTGACTTGTCTCGTCCTTGTCGTGACAACGACGAGTACGCACCGGTTGGGTAATGAGTGAACACTCAGACCGTATCCAAGAAGGAATATATATTTATGTACGCAAGCGATGTATTAAACGCGAAACATTATGTAGTAAGCTGCGGGTACCTTGAGCGTTTCTATCTATACGTATCTATTAATTTATCTAGCCGCCTACGCCTCGGTGCTCTCGTGATCGCCTCTGTAAATTGAGGTACACCTCAATAACTGTCACTGCACCACTGTTCTTGCATTGCATTTTTATACGTTCAAACATATGCATTTTCGGTATGTGCACTTATCCTAGTTGTATGGGTGCATTTTAATTTCTGATGCATTTCCCTGTTACATTCATTTCGCTGTATCTGTGCATTTTTATTGTACCTCCTTATATTTACTTTGCCATGTACCGATGCTATTATATCTTGTCAAGTTGTATAAGTTGTATCATGTCGTGTTAGTTATACTTTTTATTCGCTGCTGCCTGTACGTTCCCCCAGGTCCCTTCAAGCTGTTTCTCAACAGCTTTTTTGCCTGGGGAAGCCCCAACTTTTTGTGTTGGAAATAAACCCAAAGGACTAATGACTATAGCATGGAATGGTTAGTGTTTGACATGAAAAATATCGGCATGTCCCACGCACCAGGGAATCGATGTTATGCGAAGCATGCGGAGGAAAGGTGACCATGTTACAATTTTTTTGAGCGACTCGTCATTAAATGAGACTAAATATAAACTTTTTCACGTACATACATATGTTGAAGAGTGTCACATGTTTATATAACCAGTTTGCACTTGCGCAACGGCGTCAACTGGAACATGCGTATAAGCAACACTAGAAGCTGATATGAAGCGCTGATGCTCGAGATGATACTGGTCCTGGACACTGCTAAAAATCAACTTCAGCTCATGGCAACTAACCACAATTTACGTTAACCCGACATCACGGCTCTATGCAGTACTGCAACTGCTATTGACGTTTCGCGAAATTAACGTCTATTTGAAAAGTAGTTCCTAGATCTGGTGTAGCTCTGTTGTAGAATGCTTAACTGCCACGCAGTATTCTTGGGTACGATTCCTGCTGGGACCCCGAAATTTATTATTTGCATTCGTCGGGACGTCAAAGCTGCCTATGTCAGGTTTTTCTTAACACTGACATTTAATCTGTGCCTTCGTTGAGTCGACGCTACCGCTGTCGGGTATTGCTTAACGCTGACGCGTTGAAATCGCCCATTTGTGTTCTCGTCGTACCTGAGCAGATACTAAGTGTCAATTATCTGTGGCACATACCCACTTACCAGCGGCACATACCCGTGCTTGGGTATGTGCCACTGTCTGACGGGAAGTGTTTGACGACATACGCGACGGGATTGTGACATTATTCATATCTTGACCAGCGCTTCATATTCGTCAAGCCATCTTACCCTCCCATGCTAATATTGGTTGACACCAAGTTAAGGGGGTGGCCACGAGAGCACCCAAACGTAAGTGGATAGATAGATAGATAGATAGATAGATAGATAGATAGATAGATAGATAGATAGATAGATAGATAGATAGATAGATAGGATAGATAGATAGATAGATAGATAGATAGATAGATAGATAGATAGATAGATAGATAGATAGATAGATAGATAGATAGATAGATAGATAGATAGATAGATATGCTCAATGTCGCCCAAGTTCACTAAGAAATGCTTCGCATTTAATAACGTGAAACTCCATACACCTCATCCCAGTTTTCACAAACATGCCGAACATGCCCGTATACCACTAGCTGCAGAGGTATGCGCCACAGGTGATTGGTAGTCTATATATCTATCCTTGAACGGTAAGAACAAACAATGACAATTTAAATGTGAGAGTATTAAGAAAAAAAACATCGACAGTGTTTGTCAGACGAACGCAAAAAATAAATATTAATGTCCCAGCAGGAATCGAACCAAGACATCCTGCATGGCAATCTGGTATTCTACAACAGAGTCACACCAAGTGTCGGAACTGCATTGGTAAAAGACCCAATATGGGCGTGATCTTGGTGAAACGTCAGTTGTGGTTGCTGTGCTGGCTGTCTAATTTCATAAACGTTACATATGTACCCCCATGATACAGGCGTCATGTCTGGTTACATCGTATATTGTATATCTAAGCGCTATATAGTTGTACTATGTAGCCATGTCCTGAGCTACCATCCTCGCAAGCAAAAGTACCATACTTAACAGCTTACTGCTTTTGGGGTGTAATACTCATGTTGCTATTGGTGCCATTGCACAACTGTACAGCCTGGTGATATAAAACAGATGCGACTGTTGAACGTGTATCTGTGCGCACATTTGTACGTAATTTTAGTGTAATTTAGTAATGTTTCGCTCAATACACCACAGTCACTTTCCCTCCGCATGCTTCGCGTAACATCGATTCCCATGGCACGTGGGATTCGCTGAATTTTTTTCTTCTTTGATTTCCATGGCTGCGCAGTAGATGGAGACAAAATTCTAATGACCCGTGGCCTTAGGCTTAGGGACACGGTACATAAATGCAGGTATACCAAATTTTTGGACCTCTCCAAGAGTAGTAACTTGGTTTTAGGAGGTAAAAGCTCCACAACGGGCGTCTTTTCTTGGAGGAAACGATAGCTGAAAAGACCACTGAAACTGTGACAAAGGCATGCCCTTGATATAGTCTTGTAACCGGTGCTTCGTTCCTTGCAGCGAAACTGTTTTAACATGGAAGCTGATTCGTTTTAACCATTGAAATTGACCTTATATATAGCGCTAGGAAGCGACAGAATACAATGTTTTCAGCTATGTTTAGAAGAGTAGGTAAGTCACTGGAAATATAATGTGACGTATGATCACCAGCCGGAAGTTTATCCAGGCGTGGCACAGGAGTTCCCGCTCCGCTCATTGCTGCCATACTGCGACGAAAAAAAAAAATAAAGAGAGGTGGACTTCAAATGTAAAGACAGGAGGCGCGAATAGTACCACGTAGCCCAATTCTGCTTTAGTTCCGCCGTTTAATAGAAGGCAGGAATATATAAATATTGATTGCAAATAATAAAAAAGAAACAGCGATGTACAGCCGCGCCTAATATGACTTGCAAGTTGCCACACGCTGTCTATGCTCAAAACAGCGTTAACACTGCAAAGCGGCAACTACACAAAAAAGGTGAATTAAACTTTTTCAGCTGTACTTTCTGAACAAATTTAACGTTTGTCGTTGTCATTGTTCACGCTTGTGTTCGCTTTACCAATGCCAAGCGTGTTGCAACAAATAATGAGCACGACCACACACTTCTGCAGAACAGAAGTGAACTGCTGCAAGTATCTTTGTTTTCTCGTGGGTCGATTGTTAGTGCAAATAGCGTTCAAGGAGCTCTGAAACGCTATTTAATCATCGTCGGAAAACGCGGCCTTTCGGTAGTCGTGGCTCCTGAGTACAAGCCAGCCAAAAATTATGGTGCAGCACACAGCCTGAAATTTCGTTTATTTTGGTTCAGCCGGAAATAATTTTCTGTTATTTCTACATCAAAACGCCGTACATCGAAATGACCGCACCCTATACCGAGTTCCACCACAATTGGCCGATTTCAACATCGTGAGCTTCAAAGTTACCCGGGCCGCTACGTTTCCGCGCACGCGTTCGGGATCACACACGCGCGTCACTTAACTTCTTTCTCCTGAGCCAAGCTACCTTGCTTACTTTCGAGAACGCCACGTCGGAACGATAGAAGTGAGAAAACAACTGCATCTTGTGAAAAATATTCGTATTTAAGCTCGCACTTGACAGATTCAAAAAGTGTTTCGCGGCAGCGAACCCGTGAAGCAATAAACTTCTTCAGCGAAACTATAAGATCATTATTTATAACGTGTTGCTGGGCGCCCTTTGAGTTTTGTCGACACCTTACCTCAAAGGCAACTATAAGGGTGACATGATTGTGAGCTCAATAACCCAGCGTAATTACTATCTGTGCGGAATTAGTAATAAATATGTGATAGTCAAAATGGAGTAAAGGGAACAAAAGTACTTGTGGTACTGTGGCAGAGGAAAGCTTTATAAAGAGCACGCACACGCACGAAAATAAAGTTCTAATTCCTCCTGAAGCCTGAGGAGACACTCATTGCAGCCACAGGGCTGAAGCTAAGATAAAAAGGGTCCTTGTCGCATCCGTGAAGCACAGCGTCTCCGATGGCGTCGTTAATCGAGTATTGCCGCGCAGAACTAGCGCAGTGCGCTTGACAATGACCTGAAACAAGCAAGGCCGCGTAAACAAGACGGGCCGAGCCGAAACAGGTTCTCGCCGAGACGGTGCCGCCTCGTATACCGCCGGGACATCAATCTCGACTAAGGACTGACTGCTGGCTGCCCGCATTGATGGATCGCTCTTTTATCCCCTTCCCTGCAACGCACGCCTCCCGCGTCCAGCGCGTGGCTAAACTTCCCGCACCGCTTCACTCTGACCTATTCGTGCCTCCTCGCCGTTAGTTTCAGTGCGTCGGCGCTTCCCCTTACAGCCCAACGAAGGGAATAAATAGGGACAGCCTTCGTGCGACGCTGATCCCCTTTCCCATCGAATCTGCGATAGCGCGCCCACTCTCTTCTCTTCTCGCTTTCGCTCTTCTGTCGGCGCTTGTCAGCGGTGGACGCGCGTGACTCGCTTGAAACGAGCACCCAAGTCACGTGATGACGCGCATTCTGTCTCTCGCCATGGCACCTTGCTTCTCTCTCTCTCCTAGACCTCTCAGAGAAAAGAAAGAGAGGGGCACCGTTTTCTTTCTCAGCGACGGCGTCTTTTCCCATACACCGTTTGATTGTCCTTTTGTGCACTCACGAGCGCTGTTGGATACTATTGGCCGCTTAGCACACATTATATTTTTTTTCTCCTCTGTATGCGGGCCCTCGCGTCATGACAAGTTCGCGATGCAGAAACCGAGAACGGAACGGGAGAATGAGAGGCAAGAACATTCGAGTGAGAGAGAGAAGGTGAAAGCAAAAGACGAGCCGCTGTGCCCTTTCCTTCACTCTCTCTCATTTTTGTTTTTCTTCTCCTCCCCTGAAACGTATACGCGCTCATTTATCACAGCCTTGAATGCGTTCCATTGTCTCGGCGACCAACTCGGTTCGGTTTGTCGACCCGAAATTAATGGTGGCATTGATTTGCTTGCCGAGAGCGCTCGGACGTCTCTGCCGATCGCGCTGCTCTCTGATTATTTTCCTTCTAGTTTGGCTGGTCGGTGAACGCAATCGAACCAATATACTCGAGGCTAATATGAGCGACCGAATGCCACGAACATAACGGCCGCTTTCTCTGGCATCCGTTTTCAAGCTTCTCCCTCAGCCACCCACTTGCAATGACGCGCCACGGCCGCACAGACACACTTAGTCGGGCACTTCGGGAGCCGCAGAACACTGACGCGGTGCCCCCCTCCGAACACAGTCATTCACCGGGCCTCGCAGACGCTTTTTGCAGCGCATTTCATTTTTTTAATATGTTTGTGTGCTGCTCCCTCGCGGTATTTTATTACTTCCTTGGGGACTCGATGCTTGACATTGCGTGTATTCCTGCAAATACGCGGTATATCGTTAGTTATGATATGCTTTCGAGACCACTGAAGCTCGTGACAAAAAAAATTCGAAAAGCACGAGAAGAGAGAATGGTGGTTTCCCGTATAGCACAGGCACGTGTTATTCTCCCGGTAATCAATTTGTTGGTGATTGCACTGCGCCGTACTTTCGGTGACTCTCCGATGTATGGTTTTTTTTTAGGGCTGTTCCTGATGACGAGAAGTCGTGTTACGCCCCAACTTTTGCCTCGCGATGCAACGTGTTCAGTGACTTCGTTGAAGAGCGCCGTATGAATAAGACTTCGCGTGATTCATGATGCATCAATGAGCAACGCTGTGTATTCATTCCTCGTGTTCTTGGGGTTTATGCATGATTGCGGTAGCATACTGTATCTTGCGGACAAAAATATCTTCTTTCGTCAAATATATAAATCTACTGCATACATGGCGTCCTAAAGGAATGATAGTAATCAGCAATACTAAATGGAGGGTAGGGTGCAGAAATGGTTGAGAGGCAGGGTGAGAAAAAAAACAGAGGTTAACCATTTTGCATTCCATTTGCCAGTTGCCAAGGGGAAAGGGGAAGGGTATCTGGAAAGTAGCGAGATCCATTTTTATCTTCACTGTATTTATATAATAAGGCCTTAATGCCTTATCAAAAGTGAAATTGGAACGTCGGCTGCTGTACAGGACGAGTGATGCAAGCAATCATTAATGCTGGTTGACGTCGTTATATGACGTGATCACGTGGTACCGTAGCTTGTTCATAGGTAGCCAAAGCACAGAGGCACTTGAAAAAAAAAATAGATGAGAAACCTTTGATCTTGAAGGCATTGTGAAACCACGTCAGATGCAGAAAGCTTTCAAAGAGTGGATGGGCAGGATCCATAACCATAAATTATGTGATTAATCATCAATTAATAACTGAAAGAACAAGCGTAATCAAACTAATTTCGCGTAGCATGTAATATATAGTCTTGAAGAGCAGCATTGCTAGCAGTGAACCGTTTCATGGCGCTTGTCTTGATAACTCGCCTATTTATTATGTCGCGGGCAACGTAAAATAGTTATGTTGTTCGAACGCTAGTGACATTCTAGTGAATTATCGCACGAAGTAAAGTATTGTACAAGGGCAAGTGGTTGTGACATTCTGTTACTAGCAGTAGGGTATTCGTGCGCAGTTAAAATAAATTGAAGTGTTCATTTAGCGTTGTATAAAACGTCGATTTCAGTGACGTCGATCATCTCTTTTGATGAAGAGCAGCCAGTAAACTTAGTGGATTACGTTTATTTTGATTTGCGCTTTTACCGCCTAGCTAGCGGAGCTGCATTAACGGGTGAAGTAGATTGTAAAGCTTTTCAGTAGTAATTCAGACATTGCGCGTAACACATCTTGTCATTGCGTTTTCGCAGTTAAAAGGCGGCCATATTTTCCCTCTGAATGGCGGGTGAGCATGCACTAATGCACGCGCAAGCGTGTTTGCCTGGCACGTGCAGTCATTTGGCTAACGTTACGCAAAATAGTTTTTTTTGCTGGAGAGGAAGTTCCATTCCGGGGTCATTCGATTTCCACGCGCCATTAACCCTGTGACACCTGGGCTCCGAGCGCCACTTTGTCCGCGCTGGCAGCCATTTGTCAAGTGTCATCGTCGCTGGTGGCGATGCCGTCGAGCAAGATTGGAGGTTGGGGAGGAGGGGGGGGGTGTTGAAGTGAAATCTGGTGACTGAACTAATCACCGGTGGCGCCGCCATGCCATAGATAACGCGTTTCGAAAAATCAAATGCCGGAGAAATGGTCTTACTACTTACATGTACGGCTCTGCAGCGATTGAGGGGTTGGCTACTGCGGAGATTGGAGGCTCGGTTGCTGGAAATCTTTAGGCGACCAATTTGCATTACTTGAAGCGGGTAGGAAACGTACGATGAAGTGCAATTGCTCTTTCATCGCCCTTCTCTGCGCACCATTCATTACACGGCCGCAATCATTGAAGCTGCAGTGATTCGTGCATTGACTGAGTGTCATTAAGGTTACTATGGTAATTAGTATCATGCAAAGAAAAAGACAACAATACTTTGTAAGGCTTTCTTTATATGTCCTTACTTTATACAATAACGTTCTTATAAATATTAAGTGTTTGTGTGACATGAGCGCACGAGATAAGTTTGAGACATGATGTTCTGCTCCTACTCTGCGGTCAATGAACCACAGAACGGCTTGAGAAAAATGAATACAATAATAACAGCTACATTCTGGTGTAGCTGTTTTTGATTTTGTTTGAATGCTTAACTTCTCGCTTGTTCGCTGCACCCATTCTACAAGTCCCACTTCGCTTAACAAGCCGGACGCCTCCCGATAAAGTTTGTATGTCATCTCGCACGTCAGAATGTGCGACCTCTGATATCCGGCACACGCTTTGTCTTGAACGCTACAACGCTTATTCTAAGCTGCATCGGAGCCCTGCTGCACACATGTAACGTCGCGTAGGCCGTCCACTTGCCTTTGCTTTTCCCTGGGCCCCCTGCTGCTGTCACTCGCGCCCATTCGTTTCTTCTTTCTTTCCGCGTATTTCGGCCACTCGGCCAGATCAGACGATCATGCGATTTATGCCTCACATTCGTCATGGGCCCCGGAAAAGCCGCCGCCGGCAACGTCAGTTCGTGCCAGGGAAGGAAACGCACGCACTCGAGGGGGCAAGCGCGCTGAACGCGCCGTACACCGCACGCCATTTCCTGCTTGGTCACTCGACGCAAAGCCCTTCCTCTTCGCTCCCTCTCTCCATCGTTACAAAGCAGTCGGCAGCCCCGTTTGGTTTTGCCGCCGACGAGTTGCTGTTCGATTCGGAGCGAGCCCGTTCCTTTCGCGCACATAAGTCAGCCCGACGTATAGATATATACATGTCGTATATAAGCTACATGGCCTGCTGGCCGCAGGAGGGCGCTCACTCCAACCCGTCGGTACGTTTGCAACGCGCGGTACGCCAAAACCAGCAATCTCCGTGCGTATAGGGTACACCAGCCGACATGTGTATGCGATTCGATTTTTGTAAAAAAAGTGTGCATGAATAAAATAAATAAACAAAACTTTGAGCGGACTCGATTCGACTGCCGTGAGAGATATGTGAGCGTGTAAATAGAAAAGCGGAGGCTGAGGGTGACGGGTAAATTATACGATTCGTTTATCGTCGTCTTCATTCATACTCAGACCGAGTGGGACTAGTCAATGAAAAGTTCGACAACAATCGGAGTGGCAATGAAATCGCAATCGCATATCCTTCTACGACAACCAGAAAAAAACTAAGCTGAAGGCATTTGCGCAGGTTATCAGACGTGAAAATAATGGTGCAGTGTTTTCTCTTTAAACAGGTTGGTTCCTCAGTGTGCAGTGGTTTATTCAACAGGTGTGCTCGGTGAATTTTTGTCTACAAAGGTATCGGCAAACATAGAAATCTGTGAGCACGCATGCCATGATGCTTCGTTTGGTTTGTTATTCTAGCACCGGTCAAGTTGGAGACTACTCTTAGTGGCACTAGACTAGCGCACAGTGATCCAGCTTTTCTCTGGTCTTCGTGTTTTCACACAAAGGCTTGACAGTGACTGTCGTAGAACGAGAATGCGACTCGCGGAAGTTCGAAACGCAAGATGTACTAGAATGAAACGCATAGCCTAGAACATCCGAAGAAATGGGGAAAATACGCAAACTTTAACTGCGTAGCATTTCAGGGGCCCTGTTTATCGTCCAGGCATCACCTCAAGTCGCGTAGTCACGCAGCGGCCAGTGCAGGTCTAAAACCAGTCTAACAGCTCAAAACTAGTGCACAATTATCGGACAAGGTGCGGAATATTATAAACCGCATAAATAACCAAAAAACTGACGACTGATTTCGCATAATTCTGTAAAACGCTTTTAAAACACAGTGCTGATACACTCGTTTTTCAAGAGAGGGCACCATTACCTCAGCAAGCTCGCGATTGCGAGGAGAATGGCTAGTTTGCCTGTGCTACGAACTTCCTCGAGTTTAACAAAAGTGCAGCTCCATTAGACGCAGGATTCATAACTACAGTAAAACCTACGAAAGAATTACATTGGCCCATGTTTTCAAGCGTTTTTGCTTTGCGTGATTAGAACACATTTTTGTTCGTGTGATATGTACAAAAGATCTAAGACGAATGACAGAAGAAAACTGTAAAGAATAAAGCTTCTGCTTTAAATTAGTTCTAAATGACGCAAGTACGTTGGCTGTATTAGAAAGCATGTTTCATCATAATTATCTTCTAAAAGTACCCCTTGGTATCAATGAATGATCGCGTTGCAGGCCCTGTCACACAGTGCTGATGTACACTGTTGCGTAGGCTGAGTGATTTCATAAATGCCTGTTTGCATGACTTCTCACGGTCAATATGTCAACAGCTAGCCCTTGTTTACATATTCACATGACGTAATGATGCCAAAGCTGAGTACATATTTTTTTTTTAAATTCGCTGACAAGTTGATTGTCGACCACTTAAAAAGCGTTGGTTGTCCAGTGGATTTATTTTAGGGATTGATTGATTGAGCGATATGTGGGGTTTAACGTCCCAAAACCACCATATGATTATGAGAGACACCGTAGTGGAGGGCTCCGGAAATTTTGACCACCTGGGGTTCTTTAACGTGCACCCAAATCTGAGTACACAGGCCTACAACATTTCAGCCTCCATCGGAAATGCAGCCGCCGCCGCAGGGATTCGATCCCGCGACCTGCGGCTGAGCAGCCGAGTACCTTAGTCACTAGACCACCACGGCGGGGTTGATTTATTTTAGCGAATAACACATGAAGAAGTAAATACGCGGAACAGCGTTCACGTAAGAAGTACGATAATGCGAGAAGGGCACAATCCGCCTTTTTCTATTTTACAGCGAAAGCTGTTATGGGATTAGTAGACAGGTCAGGCGTGGCGCCGTAGTTGTCCTTTACGCTGCCGCCGCCAGTGTCCGTAACCAGTATCGAACGAAAAAAAAAACTCGGTAAATAAAAAAAACACCATTGACACAGTAGCATACATGCCTGCCAAATATTACACCATTGAGCCACGCCAGTGCTTGGAACTCAAAAAATTAAAAACACCAGTGACAAGTGGGATTCTAACCCGGGTACGCCTCGTGCCAGCTCGGTATTCTACTGCTGAGACACGCCACTGCTTGGAACTGGTTTCTGAACTGGTCATAGGCAGGCTTGATGTCGGAAAAGGAATCACGTTAATATGAGTATTAAGACGTTTTAGAACATCAAAGGAACAGAAAGGCGTCACACAATGCGAATCGCAAAACAACTGGGTCATACAATGCTCCAACCTATTTAAAAACTTCTTGTTGTTCACCTGTCGACTGTGGCGCTTACCCAATTCCGGCATTTCTTCATCGTTGTCAGCCACTGCATAGAAAATTCCAAGAATTGTGTCGCGAATACCACGCTTCTTCAAAGAATGACTAATAATAGCATAGTGAACGCTGGCCTGCTACACAAAATTTATGATTGTTAAGGCACAGTGGGTACGTAGCAGTCTGCTTGTAGCATCTCGAAGAGTGTTTGGAAAATGCTCTGAAAGGCCACTCTTCTAGCTTTCGCTGTGACTGTGCTGCGCGTTCTGTGCAGGCCGGGCGTTTTAGGGGCGAAGCCCCTTATGGCGTGGCTTGGGCGTCCCTCGTATGTAACCACCAGTGGCACATACCCGAAATAGGTATAACACTTGACCTCCAAGGTGGTGCCAGTGAGAGATTTCTTCTGTGCGTTGTTTAACAATAAAAAATAGTGCTCAATGTACATGCCAATGGCTGCTAATGGGGAATGAGAGACAGGAGCATTCGGCTTTTAGTCAACGCGCACGCTGTGATCCCCATTAGCAGCCATTGGCATGTACATTGAGAACTATCGGACAAGAAAGGGATGCTACATTATACTCGCTAGGTGTAATCTCCTTAGCTTTAGAAAGGTTTAGCGAGCGTTAAGCCGCAGTGCCATGAATACAATGAACTTGTATATACCATGAATGAATCAAGGTGGTTAAAAATGAGAAGTAGATACGAAGCGCAAGCCAAAAGAAAGTAAAAGCCGAATTCTCCTGTCTCTCATTTCTCATTAGCAGCCATTGTCATGTAAATTGAGCCCTATCTGACAGGGAAAGGTTGCTACGTTATACTCGCTGGGCGTAACCTCCTTGGTTTTCGAAAGGTTTAGCGAGCGTTTGGTCGCAGTGCCATGAATACAGTGAACTAGAATATACCATGAACTCGAGGTGGTTAAAGGTGGGAAGTGGACCCAAAGCGCAGGCCGTAAGAAAGTGTGCGTGTGCCACCTCTCGTTTTGTCCTTGGAATGTCCGCTGGATGGCGGTGCTTCTATATGGGGAATATATGATAAAAAGATGCGAGATGGTGGAACTTGGAGTGTTGGATAGATGAACGGACACACAAAGAGATGCATGGATGGACGCATGAACGGACGCAGGGGCGGATGCATGAAAGAACGCAGGGACAGGCACACAAACAGACGCATGGACGGTCACACAGACGGACGCATGGACGGACGAATGCTTCGCCCCACTCTCCATCATTCACTCCGTGGATATGCTGCCATTTTTACTGTGCTGCCCTCTGGCATTTTGGTAGGGCTTTTTAGGGGCCGGAGAACTGGCATTGCCAAAACGAAGGCTTCCGAGACCAAAAGGCCCCGCCGCGGTGGTCTAGTGGCTAAGGTACTCGGCTGCTGACCCGCAGGTCGCGGGATCAAATCTTGGCTGCGGCGGCTGCATTTCCGATGGAGGCGGAAATGTTGTAGACCCGTGTGCTCAGATTTGGGTGCACGTTAAAGAACGCCAGGTGGTCGAAATTTCCGGAGCCCTCCACTACGGCGTCTCTCATAATCATATGGTGGTCTTGAGACGTTAAACCACACATATCAATCAATCAAATCCGAGACCAAAAGGCGTATAGATACGCCAAGAAAGGGTGCATGTGCGGTGACATCGTAGGAAAGGTGGATATAACCATTTTATGTGGTGTGTAACACGTTCCTTTAAGCTTCCCTCTTTTTTATCTTCCTCATCCCTCTTCCTCCTTTCCCTTGTTGTCTCTCCCTTCGCTGTTTTCCATATAGAAAGAAAAGTACACAAGTCGTTCATTTACGTCGTAAGCTCTCCTATATAAATGTTGAGAAGTTCATACTCTAGGAAAGACAGAAATCGCAAATCCAGTGGGTGGCGAAAAATTCTTCATGTATGTCTGAGAGATTGCGTATAGCCTAGCGCTTGGATTGATCGGTGTCTTTTCTTGGAAAGCCTTTTAGCGTACCGGACATTCTAGGACCGCATGCTCTGACGTTCCGTCCTTCACGTTTTTCAAAGTATCTCGTGATATTCACCTGGGAATAAAACCATCGCGGAAGTATATTCTAATAAAAAAAATGAAGACAACCTGCGAGTAACGCTCACCACGCTCAGGTGGGAAAGACTCAATTAGGAGCGCCATTTTGCGGCTGTCGCGTTCGCGCGCTCTTTCCCGAGGATCGCGGGGCCAAGTCCGGCGCGAAACAGCGGCCCGCATTTTACTCCCACGCGACCAGGCGCTACATCCTCGCGTGAAGAATTCGGACGCTCGATGCGGTACATCGCGCCCATCGCGAGAAGCACGCTCTAGCCTCGTCGCCGCCGGCCGAGGTGCGACGCAGTCCTGCCTGCTGGCCGGGTCGCAGCCAATTAGCACCCCTTGAACACGGCTCAGTGACTAAGCACATTTCCGTGTCCGGAGAGCGTGTGTCGGTCTTTATTGTTTTCGGGATGAGTGGCTCTCCGCGATGCTGTTGCGCGCTAATAAGACCTGCACGGACGCTACACTATTCGGCCTAGTTTTTGGGGTTGCCGCATCGCTACCGTCCTAAGCAAAAGAAAAAAGAAGATAGAATTCAGCATACAGCAAAAGAATACAAATGTTCTGATAGAAAAACGCTAAAAGTAGGGGACGAGTAACATAGAGAAGGAGAGAAAGATAGATATTACTTATTAGATAAACAGAATTTTTCCTGCTCGTATATAAGTGCTTTCTAGCTACTCTGCGTAGGTATGGTGAATTTCATTCCGGAGAAATACCAGAAGAGAGACAACATGATGAAAAATAATATATATAGTAATGAAATGTGCAAGTGAGCCTGGTACCGGAATTCATCAATAGGTGCAATGTAAATTTAAAAATTGAAATATGAAATAGCGGATAACTAATTTTTTGTTGTTTAGTGTGTCTGGTTTCGTAAATACACCACCTAAGGGCAGGTGTTCATGCCGCATGTTAGAAAAAAAGGAAATAATGTGTCAGCGTCTTTGCGCGTGAAAGAAAAATAAGAGAGCGTTAATTTATCTAAATAGGCAAAAAAATAAAAACGTTTTGATTTAATTAGTGAATGCATGAAAACATTTATTTACTATACGGTTTTCGGGCGAGTGGATGGGGTTTTTTACCTAGGGCTCCAATATTCAAGAAATATGATTAGGAGAAATGTAGGCTGGAATAAAATGTCATGCTTGCCAACTCTAGTAAATGAAAAAGCGAGGGTTGTGATAATGATCGAATTCCTTATTACTGTCGCACCCATTTCCGCTTAACAACTTTCCCGAAGCTCGGGCAACGAGTGAAATTCACTACCTACGTTAGCCGTCATCGCTTGTATACATTGAGTTGTGCTCACAAGTGAAGGTTTTGAGGGTGAACAAGTTTTGGCCTTACGTACAGCCTCTCGTAGTAAATGAGTAAAAAAGAGCAAGAGAAAATGACAAGGGATAGAAAGGATGGTCTGGGACATGAGAATCTTGTTTGCTTTCTACGAGTGTTGATGATTGGGCGAGTTGGTTCTTCGTACTTGACCTGGTATAGCGCATTACGGGGAAGAAGAAACGGCCGAGCAGACCGATCCAGTTGGAAGCTAGCGCTCTGTCCTCTTGTGTCGGTATGCTCGGCCGTTTCTTCTTCCCCGCAATGCGCTTTACCAGTTGAATTGCTTTCTACGTTTTGTTGATGAGAATCTTGTTTGTTATGCACCCACGTTGTTAGGAAATGGGGTTGGGGGTTCAGAAACTGGTAAAAAAGGAGGGAGTACTACAGGCCAGTAATTTTGAAAAAAATAAACTGCCATGTTTTTTTAAAGTCATCTTGTTTCTAAGCGCCATCAGCAAATGTTGGTGGAGTTCAAAAAACCCCCACAACCCCATGATTATGATGATGATGATGATGATGATGATTATGATGATGATTATGATGATGATGATGATTATGATGATGATGATGATTATGATGATGATGACGTCGTTTGGTTGTTGTTACCCGTAGTGAGCAGGGAGCTATTATTCAGCGGAGGTTAAGTATAGACAATGTGATTATGATTATGATGATGATGACGTCGTTTGGTTGTTGTTACCCGTAGTGAGCAGGGAGCTATTATTCAGCGGAGGTTAAGTATAGACAATGTGTTTGAACAGTATGCAGGCATCATTAGAATAACTTCACCAGGATTACCCAACATCGGCCCTTGCCAATGAGTGCCCCGCCGTGGTGGTCTAGTGGCTAAGGTACTCGGCTGCTGACCCGTAGGTCGCGGGATCGAATCCCGGCTTCGACGGCTGCATTTCCGATGGCGGCGGATATGTTGTAGGCCCGTGTGCTTGGATTTGGGTGCACGTTAAGGAACCCCAGGCGGTCAAAATTTCGGGAGTCCTCCACCACGGCGTCTCTTATAATCATATGGTGGTTTTGGGACGTTAAACCCCACATATAAATCGATCAATCAATAAATCAATTGCCAACGAGTGTCGGTAGTATGCAAGCAAATACAACCACCCAAGTCACGTAACTATCGCAAGCACTGTGCTATATTTTTACTCCTTGCGGGTCAACCCATACTCAGGTTCCGAAATCGGACATCTTACCGTAGTACAGGATGTGGTTAGGATGCGACTGATGAAGACAGTGTCTGCAAACAGTGTAATGCTACGGCTCGCCTCATACAGAGAAACGAACCCTGCATTATGACGAATCCAGCAAGCTATAACGCTGATGGCTTCTTTCAGTGGAGAAAAACGTAGACACCGACATGCCACCAGCGCAAACAGCAAGGAAAGAGCGTCACTCGCAATTGATTTTATTCGTAAGAAATGACCACAGACTGCAAAACCAGCAGCCCACATGCGTAAGCAGCACAGCACATTTAGTGTGAATATATTATGTTGCGAACGATGCTTTTGTGATTATTTTTTCTGCTCGTGGCACTTCGAAGGCTCAGTTTTTCTCGAAGTTTTGTATCAAATAGCCAAGGAAAAAAAAGCGCCAGGCTTGCACGGAAGGCGAAGCCCAGTCACAGCGAAAGCTAGAAGAGCGGCCTTTCAGAGTCTTTTTCTAAACACTGCTTGGGCAGTATTAACGCGATTGCTTTCCCGACATGAAGCCGGCCTAAGACAAGTTTGCCAATAGGTCTCAAGCACCGGCGTGGCTTAGTGGTACCATGCTGGGCTGGCACCCAGCGGACTCGGGTTCAAGCCCCACTGTGTCACTGGTGCTAGGTTTTCTCTTTAGAGGTGAAGTTCTTTAAGTAGTGGGTCGTGCGTCCGCGATGTATGGTAGTAGTAGTAGTCGTCGTCGGCGATGCAGTAGTGCGTCGTAGTAGTACGTAGCCACCCCCACAGCTGGACCAGAGGAGCGGCACGCGCGCACGCATCTGCATTGAGGGAGAAACCCTCGGATAGTATTCAGAAATAAAAAAGATAGTTATTTCTGATTAAATCACCTACAGAGACTTGCATCGGGGACGTATTCTGCAATAAAATTTGCCTTGAATGTGATGATTACTAAAAAAAAAGACTAGTATTAGAAGGATACACTGTGAGCACCATCTGGTTGCCACGTTGAACTCGCTGGGCGTAGCCTCGTTGTTTTTAGCAAGGTTAAGCGAGTACTGGGCCGCTGTTCCACTAAATAGAGACGGCGAAAGGTGGGAACAAGACACAAAGCGCAGGCTGTAAGAAAGTGCGCGCGTGCTACTCCTCTAGTCCGGCCGTGCCACCTCTCGTTTTTTTCCTTGGAATATCTGCTGGATGGCGGTACTTTTATATGATGAATGCGAGATTGTGGCACTTGGAGGGTTCACTAAATGAACGAACGCATTGACAGACGCACGAATGGAGAGACAGAACGGAGAGACATCCGTCCGTCCATGCCTCCCCCGCATGGACGGACGGATGAATGCACGGACGGACGGACGGATGAATGGACGGACGGATGGATGGATGAACGCACAGACGGACGCACGAACGGACGGACGGATGGTCACACAGATAGACGCACGGACGGACAGAAGCAAGAACGAATGGATGGTTAGCAGCGCAGATAGACTGGCGGATGCTTCGCCCCACTCATCATCGTGCACACCATAGATATGCTGTGATTTTTGTTTTCCAATTTCATGCGATGTGGTGACGGACACCAGCGGTGGCAGTGGCGGCGGCGGCCAACTGCGCGTGACCCGAGTTGTGATCTCGTAACAGATTTCGCTGTAAAAGTTCTGCTAAGTGAGTCCTTTACAACCTGGTTGCATAATCGATAACCACGTCCCCCTTATTCGTGTTCCAGGCGATGCTCAGCGACCATGGTATTCTAATCTCCTAAAGAAACTATCTCAAAAGAAAAAACGTCTTTTTCGCGCTGCTAAAAACTTTGAGTCAATAACAAAATGGAACAGATATTTCGCATGCCTTCATGAATACACTCACTTGCTGAAGCGCTCCAAAAAGAAATTTTTTCATAATGACTTGCTTAACATTGCCCGAACTAATCCAAAGAAGTTTTGGAAACTTCTCAACCCTAAAAATAACACGCACAATATATCCTTAACCAACTCCGATGGTTCACACGTTCCTCTCCCACAGCGGGGGGACGTTATGAATGCTTACTTCACTTCAGTCTTCACTTCTGAACCACTTCATAGTATTCCAGTCATGCCGAGATCTAATTTTTCACAAATGCCGCCCATTGACATTACCTCCGAAGGCATCAGCAGTCTGATAAAGAAATTAAAAATATCCAGCTCCCCCGGACCTGACAATATTCCTGCCAAAGTCTTAAAGGCTACTAATATCATTTCTAGTAAATTTTTGGAGATAATTTTTAAACAGTCCATTTCTGAAGGTTTCATCCCAGATGATTGGAAACTTGGGAAGGTTGTACCAGTTTTCAAGTCTGGCAAACGATCTGACCCATCTAACTATCGCCCCATTTCACTAACGTGCATCGCTTGCAAACTTATGGAACATATAATATATTCACATGTTGCTCGTCACCTCGATGATCACTCTTTCTTTTTTCATAAGCAGCATGGTTTTCGTTCAGGGCTCTCATGCGAAACTCAACTTTTTGAATTTACGACTGATCTTCATCTCAACCTTGATTCGTCATTTCAGACTGATGTTATTTTGTCGACTTTTCAAAGGCCTTCGATCTCGTCCCTCACCAACGACTAATCAACAAACTTTCTTCACTTTACCTCGATCCCCTGACCTTATCATGGATTAGGTGCTTCCTAACCCACCGGTCGCAATTCACTGTTATCGGTGGTGCCCAGTCTGGTACTACTCCAGTAATCTCTGGCGTCCCTCAGGGCTCGGGTCTCGGCCCGCTCCTCTTTTTAATCTACGTAAATGACCTTCCTTCCGGCATTTCATCAACGGTTCGGCTTTTTGCTGACGATTGCGTCATCTACCGTCGCATATCAACTCCCGAAGATCAGCTAATACTACAGCAAGATTTACACATCATTGATAACTGGTGCGCTCAGTGGATGATGAGGCCGAATACTTCCAAATGTAAGTTCATGTCTGTATCACGAAAACACACTAACGTCATCCATCCGTATTCATTAAACTCAACAGTGTTATCCCAAGTGGATTCTTACCGATACCTGGGCGTTGTAATTACAAGCAGACTAACCTGGACCGAGCATATTACCAAACTAGCTGCCGACGCCTCAAAAACACTTGGCTATCTTAGGAGATCATTGTCATTATCACCTGCAAGCCTTCGCAAGTTGGCTTTTGAAACTTTTGTTCATACTAAAATGGAATACGCATCTGCAATTTGGAGCCCTCATCAGATATACCTAATTAACATTCTTGAATCCGTCCAAAATCGTGCCGCCAGACTCATCTCCGCAAATTATGACAAACGAGCAAGCATCAGTCAAATCAAATCATCCCTCGGTCTCCCTGTTTTGTCAGCTCGACGCAAAATTTCACGTCTCTGTCTTTTTCACAAACTTTACTACAGCTTTCCTCACCTACATGGTTCACTTTTACTTCCGCCTGCCCGAACATCTCGTCGCCTATTTAATTCCCTGAGTATCAAACGTCTGTTTGGTTCTACTAACGCTTTTAATAAATCATTTCTTCCTACGGCTATCGATGAGTGGAACGGTTTGACGGATGCTATTGTCAGCGAACAAGTTGCTGTTAAATTTAGAGATTTGTTACTAGCTACCCTTGACTCTTAATCGCTGTTTGTCTTTTTTTGTTGTTTGTTCTCTGCCGCCTGTATATTTTTGACCGCGAATTGACTGTTGAATATTTCGTTTGACATGCTCTGTTTTCTTTTTGTTTTTTGTTGCTACCTGTATGTTTTAGTAATTCAAAAACTGTAACCATGAACTGCATTTTCATTGAAATTTGTACTTAAGTTGTCCCCCCCCCCTTATGTAATGCCCCGAGAGAGGCCCTTAAGGGTAAAATAAATGATAAATGATAAATGATGATGAGGAGGGGCATTCAACGCACGTTTGCCTCCTGTACGCACCAGTTGACATATGCATTTGACACGCGGCTCGGTGAACCGCGAGGATAGCTTGTCTTGCGAACGTCCCTTAATGTCAGCCACTCGGCAACGAAGATGCTCTCCTTTTCTCGAGAAGAGCTCTAATCTAGTCGAGAATTGACTGAGCTCGCACAGCGTGTGGTACTTGGGGCGTACCATTGAGGCACCGTCTCGAGTGAAAACGGCGAAACGCGCGTTCTCAGAGCTGGAAGTCTTCAAAGAGCGCCAACTGAACCAAGTACGGTTGCTACAGCGTAGATGTCTGGAAGCGGTCGGTCTATTGAACGAAGACGTGGTTACAAGAACACTAAACAAGTTTTAAAGAGTTGCGAACTACACATGAAGAATGATTGGCGGATGCAATTCAAAGACTGCACCGGGCTGTCTTCTGTTGTGTTGTTTCGCCCGAGGCTAAAATGGTAGCTCGAGACTGGATATCAAGCGAACCAAGAAATTGTCTAAATGTTGGAGTTCCTCAGTCGTGTAGGGAAGAGGGCACTGCCGCTTTGCGTTAGGTATACGGTACCTTGAAGCACGCTTTCTCCGCGCACGCATCGAGGAACGCCTTCCCCGTTTTCACGTACCGCGAGTGGAAGGCTGCAAAAGGAGCAGCGACCTGCAATGCCCCCGCATTTTTTTTTCCTTCGTTCAGCCCGCACAGCAGCCGGCCCGTTCGCTGTTGATCTTTCATCGGCGCCACAAGGTGAAGTAACGTCGTGCTCCCAGCCACGGCTGTGTCGAAAAAAGGCGCGTCGACCTGTACGTCGGCGCTGCCTCGCTGCTCCTGCAGAGTCAACAAGGGCTTGTTGACGAACCGGGTGCCACACCAAATGACTCTGGGACAAAGTGGAACCTCGTATCGGCTTCGTTCGGCGCCGCGGCGATGACGGGAGGGGGGTGGGGTGATCCGCGATGAGTTCGCCAATAATGGGAATCGTCCTTCTCCTTCACTTCGGCTGCCGCTTATCTGGGCACCTGGTAGAGACGTCGGCAGGGTAACTCTTCCCTCGGCTGCGGCAGGCGCCTCCGCTCAATTGCTACTGTTTTTGTCAGTGTGCTTGTACAACACAAACCTGTCACTGTCTCCGTCTCACTGCCCCCTCTCACTGTGTCGCAAAACGCGTCTGCAGGTAAGACCACGCTGCGAAAGCCCGCTACCCTCATTTTGTGGTTGTGCACGCGTGTGGGTCGGCTTTCGTGGTTAGGTAACTCAGGGCTCACGTTCAAGCCACCACACGGTTCCTCCTGCTCTCAACTTTGCCGCGTTCGTTTGGTAGTTTAGATCCAGGCTGAGAGCAACGTCGGATTAAGGTAAAACGAGATACCTCGCGCTGTATTCGCAACTCGCTAACTTTCTTACGCGCTGGAACGAAATCTTAATAGAAATGCCAATGCTCCTTCTCACTTTACTACCTCGAATCTCCGAGCTTTCTGTTTGGAAGAAATATGAGAAGTGAACAAGCTTAGTAGTCTTGTCAGACATGCAGTGAAATTATTGCCACAATGTTACCGTTATGCAATTATTAAGAGCACGCATGACAGAGTCTTTGCTTCAGTTTTAACACTATTAACGTAATATTTTTTGTGGCACAATGTAAATTACAACTATAATTAAATAAAAAAACTTAGCGTTTTCGATGCATGGAAAGTTTGCTTCAATTTCCGACGCATCTTCCTACGGCCTTCAAGTTCCCGCTTCTCTGCCATCCTTTCGGTTTTATCTGAACAAAAAGTAATGTTCTACCTCTATTGATCGACGCTAGCGTTGTACAAATGTCATTAACGGGTGCAGCTGTTGCCCCAGCGTTACGCGTACATTCCGAAATCGCGAATTGTGACAATAGCAATAAAGAAAAAAAACGAGTATATTTGGTGGAAAACAACAGGAGGCGAAATATTACAATATCAAAATTGCCAGGTGCAGCCCTCCATTAGAGAATTAAAGCAAGACCCTGTTATCCATATGGTAGTGAACGTGCACGACATAACCAGGCCATATATACGCACAATCTTGTAATAGCTTTCGAGGGTATCCCCCGTACGGTCAGTGCTCCGACAAACAGCAAATATGGGCGATGGCGTAGAGTTGTGCATTGGCCTTGGAGATGCCCACAGTGAGACAGAACTGCTATTTATAGTATTGGTGTCGTAGCATAAGCTACCAGTGTCTATCGTGTACATTGTGCAGATATTCAGGTAGATAATAAAAGAAAACCCCTCATCGCGCCAGAAACTGTTATATGAGGACCACAGTTTACTCTTGTGTCTGAAACGGATTTGCCGACATAGTAGTGCACCGGTAGCACTATAGGTTTTAGATGCGGAAGCATCTTATACTCGCGCCTTGTAGTGCGCCGTCCACGCCGTCCGCACCGCTTCTCGAACATTCGACAGCTGACGCGCGCGCATGCGCCGTCGCGCCGTCGCCCACCATCTGTGCCGCGCGCGCTTCTCCTTCGAGAACATTCGACAGCTGACAGCGCATGCGCCGTCGCGCTGTATATATACTCAAAGTCGGCGCTCGCTCGCTCAGTTGCCGCTCGTCCGTTGGTTTGTACGGCGCGTCGACGTCCGAAGTCGCTGTGAAATGAATGCCAACGAATCCACAAACACAATGATCGACGTCCCTTCGACCAGCGCCACCCTTTCGCATACGTGTGTACGTGTTCACTCATTTAACACCCCCTCCTACAACCACGTTAACCAATTTAGCCATCGACTCAAGTAAGTCGCAATTTAACACCCCATTTCACAACCACGTTAACCAATTTAGCCATCGACCCAAGTAAGTCGCACTTTAACACCCCGTTAACCAATTATATGCTCCGCATCCTCCTCAGTGTTCCCCCGAGGGAAGCTGCGGGCAGTTTTTTTTTGATTGTCAATTGTGCAACGGCACGCAAAGAGTTTAATGTTTATGCGGATGTAAGTCTTCTAGTGATTGCACAAACAATAAACATACATGAGTAATTAGGTACGTAAATAATTGAAATAAAAGCATAATACGGTACTCGCTTAATAGTGTCAGGAGTTTACGTCCCGAAACCACAATATGTGTATGAGACGCAGCATAGTGGAGGGCTCCGGAAATTTCGGCCGTGTGGTGTTCTTTAACATGCACTGTTATCGCACCATACTCCAGCCTCTGCTGCTTCGCCTTCACCAAAAAACGCGACCACCGCTGCAGGTATCAAACCCGTGACCTTCAGGTCGGCAGCCGAGCTCCGTAGCTCCTGATCCATCATTGCGGACACGGAACTCGATGCGGCATAATTTTTGAGGCCCATGTATGGACTTCAAGGCTGATACTGATGTTTTCCTGCACTCTGTCCTAAAATTATGTAATGTGCCTTTTGGGGCTCGTCATACAAGTTTGATCTGCATCTACGCGCCTAAGTCACAGCTTTCTTAAAGTTTGACAAAGAACTGCTCAAATTCAGGAAATGTCTCAGGAAATGTCTGTCCTTTCCTGGGCAGACAGGGTAAAATTTTATAAGTTACTATATGATTTTGTGGACTGCAGCCGGTTATATAGAGTTATCTCGTGGGGAAACAACAATAAGCCTCCACTGCAATGCGAATTTCTTCAATATGCTTACAATTTTGTCAAATAAGCTTTATGAATTTCTCGGACAAATATCTGAGTTTATGGTACGAAAGTGATTCTGTCTCTGCTAGAAGATCTATGTCATACGATGAACATTGTCTCCCTATATACGTTTCTTCTTTTGGAAACCGTTATCCGTGTTGTGAAATCATCAATAACGCCTGATTCACTAGTTTGAATCGCAATTCGAGGCACGTGCCGCCCCTGAATTGTCTACGACGCGTTTAGTGAAGTGTGTCACCACCAGCTGAGAGCCAAGCACAGCTATAGAAATGGTAACGCCACGAAAGAGCGGGAAAGGCTTCACGTGCTTCCAACGTGAGACCCCGTAGCTTCCTCCGGGAAAAATAAAAATGCGAGTTTGATTAGTCGGCACCGCCTTTCATCGTGGCTACCAATGGCTCGCACGCCCTCTATCCTCCCTACACCGTCCATGATTGAACGTGAGACCTGTGTAGAGCGTACGATCCTGCTTATTCGTTTTTCTCGCCAGAGGCCTCTGGTTACGGCATGTGCCTGAAGGGCAGCCAGAACGCGTGGCATGTACGTGCTTCCAAAGCACAAGGCGTCGGCACGCCGAATCGGTAACAGTCAGCCGCGGGGGCCCGGCATACGAAACCCCCTGCGTATCTCCGCAAGTAGTCATGTAGGCAGCGAGAGGAGGCTGCAACTGCAGAAACAAAGCCCTAGTTGTTGGAAGCAGGTTGCGATGCGACTTCTTCCGTTTGTTCGCGCACCCACTGCCTGCAGCGATGCTTTTTCTGCTAGGCCGCCTCGTTTTTGTGCGAGGCGACTTTTAGAGACGACGCCAACGCCAGTGGAGCCAGGTGGTGACATCTGGTGGGGAGCGTGGGGAGAAGCGTAGGGAAGCGAGCGGAGGGTTAGGAGCGCGTGAGGAGGCGACCCACGCTTTAGGATAAGTAGCCATTTTACCGCGACAAAGCCTCGGTGTGCGGCAGTTGACGCCGGGTGCGGCTTGGGTCTTGCGGTTCGCTGCGAGAGTCGAGATTACGAGTCGCAGTCACGTTTTCCGATGCCGGCCGCCCAGCGGCGTCAGACGAGCGCCGGGAGGGTGGTGATACTTCGCCTTTTTTTTCCCCAAGTGTACTTTTCTTTTTGTTTATATATAAAGTATTTTATCACAGCTCCTGATGAATATTTCTTCGCTTGGCTTTGTGCGATGATAGGTATTTGTTTGAATCATCGTGTGATCTTTTCTTCTTCATTTTTTTTTCAATAAAGAATGATCCTCCTTCTGAATCAATGTCCAATAGGCATTAGACTTGTGCTGAATTTTCCAGGCGAATCGCTTGGTATGGAACATGTCTTTAAGGTGCCTCCAGTAGCATTCACAATATGAATATATTTTCAGATAACCTAAGCTTTGTGCTAATAATATACGTCAATGAATTAATCTGATTACGAAGATGTTTCGCGCTCATACAAGAATGAGTATAACATTTATATGAATACTAAAAAAAGAAAACTCAGAATTCCTGAATAATTTCTTGTGTCTACAGAGCTTCTGAGGTTTCGTGCTGTAGGAGGCAATAAAATAATATTTTATGATTGGTTTTGAAAGGTTATGATGGATTTTTGTGATATAGGAACGCAGCAGTGGAAGTTCTCAGAAGGACGTTGCATAGCACCCTCTATTTCTTACAATATTGTGCAACCTAAGCTTTGTGCTAATAATATACGTCAATGAATTAATCTGATTACGAAGATGTTTCGCGCTCATACAAGAATGAGTATAACATTTATATGAATACTAAAAAAAGAAAACTCAGAATTCCTGAATAATTGTGTCTACAGAGCTTCTGAGGTTTTGTGCTGTAGGAGGCAATAAAATAATATTTTATGATTGGTTTTGAAAGGTTATGATGGATTTTTGTGATATAGGAACGCAGCAGTGGAAGTTCTCAGAAGGACGTTGCATAGCACCCTCTATTTCTTACAGTATTGTGCGAACGAATTTCATCACTCACTCACTCACTCACTCACTCACTCACTCACTCACTCACTCACTCAATCAATCAATCAATCAATCAATCAATATTTGAATGGATGTTTTCGCTTGATGCACACAGCGGGCTGGACGAATGCATTGATTGGGCAAATGGACATTTTTCTTACACATCGCAAGGATGAGCAAAACACTGGGAATTTGGCGAATTAATTATTAGAAAAGAGAACTTCTTTGTAACGCTCTTACTGACTCACTCTGATTTTGTTTTACAATGTATATAACCTCGCACAGTAATATTTTTAGTATATTAGCCGGTGTCAGTAAAGGACCAATTTAGAATCTTTGCTTGATTGATCAGTTCATGTCTTTTTTTTTTACTTCTATCTTACACCCTTGCCATTACATATTCTGTTCCGTCCGAACTTTATCGTTCGCCTCACCAGAAAATGCCGTTCATTTTCAACCTAATCAAAAAAAAAAATTGCCCGCAGCTTCCCTCGGGGGAACACTGAGGAGGATGCGGAGCATATAATTGGTTAACGGGGTGGTAAAGTGCGACTTACTTGGGTCGATGGCTAAATTGGTTAACGTGGTTGTGAAATGGGGTGTTAAATTGCGACTTACTTGGGTCGATGGCTAAATTGGTTAACGTGGTTGTAGGATAGGGTGTTAAATGAGTGAACACGTACACACGTATGCGAAAGGGCGGCGCCGGTCGAAGGGACGTCGATCATTGTGTTTGTGGATTCGTTGGAATTCATTTCACCGCGACCTTGGACGTCGACGCGCCGTACAAACCAACCGACGAGCGGCAACTGAGCGAGCGAGCGCCGACCTTGAGTATATATACAGCGCGACGGCGCATGCACTGTCAGCTGTCGAATGTTCTCGAAGCGCGACGCCACATGCGCGTCCACTGGAGAATCAGGAGAATTGTAGATGTCGAACGCGGTGTGTAGAGGAGGAAGGGTGCACAGATGGGGGAGGAGTGAAGCGCGCGCGGTGTGTAGAGGAGAAAGGGATGTACAGATGGTGGAATAGTGGGCGACGGCGCATGCGCGCGCGTCAGCTGTCGAATGTTTGAGAAGCGGTGCGGACGGCGCACTACAAGGCGCGAGTATAAGATGCTTCCGCATCTAAAAATGCTCCGTGCCTTCGTTGAAATAGCGGGCATTGTCTGACGCATTTGCTAAGTGCGGCATAAACGCTCGACATGGATTGTAAAATGGACAATCGAAGCAATTCTAACTTCGCCACAAGCCGCGCGGGAGGAAAAAAACAAACCAATAAATCGAGATTCGAGAAGACGCGGAATTACTGGCGCCTCGTCTCAGTTAACAGACAATACTTGTTTTCGTTTTCTCCGCTATCGGTGCCTCGCGAGTCCTTCGAGAAAGAAAGAAGACATGCGCCGCTTACAAGGAAGCGACAGCGAGGCAGTACAGGGCCGTACGCCGGACGCATAATAAAACTGCTTTAAGACGGCCCAAAAAGGGCCGCCTTCCGCCATCGCTTATGCGAGAGGCGATATTCAACGGTCAGAAACCGTTTATCAGGCTGCCTCGTCGTGTCTGTGTCGAAATCCGGAGGGGCTTTATTCTCGCTCCGGGGCAAGGCAAGAACACCATTTGGCTCTCCCCTTCGCATTCCACCGGTGGCCCGTCTCTCGTCTATGGCACGAGCAAGCTTCGCCTTTCTCTCTCTCTCTTTTGCTCCCTCTTCTATTTCTCGTTTTTGTTGCTCTGTGTTTCCTCTCGGACAAGCCTCTGAGGCTTCAGATGCGATGTACACGCGGGATCCATTTTCCGCGGGAGCGGCGGCAGTTTGGCTTAGGACATCCCGAGAGCTTTGTCCTTTCATTCCTTTCCCCAGCATTCGCGTTTGTTCTCTCTCAGCGCGAAATCGTACCGGGCACTGCCAAATGTACAGACAATGTGACAGCGTATTCGTGCCCTACGCCACGTCAGCGGTGACGGAGGCTGCCACCAGTGGGCCGACATACTTAAAAAAAAGCGAAAGAGCCATGCCTTTGGAAGGGAGCGAAGGAGAAGCCTGTATGTACGCCGAACCTGTTTCCACTTCCGCCTTTTCTGTGTATTTCCGATTCCCCTTCAGTGTGCCTCAATGGCCTCAGAGAGCGCGAATGTTAGTTCCGGCTTTTAGATATGCGCTCTTGTCTCGCTCGCGTACCGGGACTTCGACGCTCGCTGTCGCCCGTCCTCGCAGCATCTCGTGCTGCAGCGAGAGCGGCCGTTCGTGTTCGCCCGTGAGGAATGAGCTTGAACGGTGTGCGTTTCGTTGAGCTGTAACACGCACGGGCGGAAGCAAACGTGAAATATGGCCTAGCGAGCAGGTACTAAGAATACTAAAACGCGCCGCATTGGTAGCGGTGGTACTCGCAATAGCGTCGTGTACCGGTGAGGGATGGCGTTTAATCTAGTGCACCTATAGAACTGTTTTTAACTGAGTATGTTGAAAAACGAAGAAGTAGGCCGTAGCCATTTGTTTGAGAATTCTGAGAAATATGTCTTGCAAATGGCGAGAAAGAACTAACAATACTCCACGTATATGATAAGTGTGAAGACTATAATAAAGACGATTGTAGTGCATAAAATGATTTGTTCGCAGGTGTCTTGCCTAATTGTATTCCAGCAAGAGAAATTGCTTACAAGGAAATTCTATGTACATGTTGGGATCCCAATTCTTCGCTAACGACGTGGTGCTTTTTATACCCAGATAATATGTTACGGCAGGTTATTACTCGCGGAAAAGTGGTATATTTCTGCACGCTTAAAATAATAAACAGATAAAGGCCGACTCTCAAAGAGCTTAAGGTAATAAAACCAGATGCCGACAATTAACTTCTAACGCCTGATTTGTGGTTGAATTTTGAATCTCATCGACTTATGTCTTTTTTGTCCCTGCAATTTACTCGTAAATAGACTATGAAACATTCTTTTCGCCATATGCAAGTGCCTTGGGTTATTCTATGCGCTTCGATGCAAGACGGAGTATCCACTGCCCTGTGAAATTTATTGTGCAGAGTAGAAAAAAGAAGAAATACACATGTGCTATTTTATACCTAAATGCGAGTGCTAGTATATGCTTACAAATAAAAAAAGTTGAACTTACTTTACAACGATACATTGAAGATAGGAACGCGCAGCAACGTACATGCATGGAGAACAATAGTGCCATGGAAGATTACTGATGTAGTTATTGGTTCACCAGACAAGAACTAACAGTTATGCACCACCTCTTCAAAAACATGAGAACGAACGATCTCTCTACATGCATGTGCCCGCAGAAGCGTTCGAAACATAAGCTGGGCTCAGAGAAAAGAGAGTATATTCAGAAGCCTGGTTTTCGACGATAAGGCGCCTAACGTCTCTGCAACACTAACTGAGCAGTCGATAAAATCAAAATTGAGAGAATAACTACACAAAATAGTAACATGAAAGGCACCAAAAAAAAGAGACTTTAATATTTACGTTCTACCACTTACTGAAATAAGACAAGAAAGGATCTCTTATATGTAAAGGTAAGGCTAAACAGGTCGAAACAAAATGGTTAACAAGTAAAAAAGCAGGAGTAAGGCGAGAAAAATGTAGCCGAAATCGCGTTAAGAAGTCCCTATCGAATGGAAGGCGGCTCGCATTTCCGCGTATTCGACCGCGCAGGGCCATCACCGAAATGATGCCTGCTGCCTCGTACGCGGGGTGGAGAGTATACGTCTGCCGTTTTGGTAGCGTTGAATGTGCTGTGCTTCTTGAATTTTTCTTTTCTGTTTTCTTATTACTATTGTATTGGCTTTATACGCCGACGTAGCTCCACAATATACCGACCCGTTTGACGGACCACGAAAGCCGCATACTCAGTACGGCGCTCAGTGGAATTCTCGGTCTCGTTACCGCAATCTGGAAGCCTGCTTCACATCATGCCAGCCCTGTGTAAGAAAAAGATCGAATTGAGCCTTTTTTCCTGTGGTCAATGGGCCACCGCGATCTCTTTCACGAGCGTAATGATATAAAAACAACGAGGGGAATTGCACCCCCCGACTGCACGTCTTTTACGGGGCCATACTTCGATCTTTCCCGTTATCGAGACCCACGTGTTGGTTTTCGCGTCCTTACGCTGCGGAAGACAGACGCACTCGACAGAAGCGGTCACTCACAGCTGGTCCAATTTATTAGAAACGAGGGTTTGGGAAAATGGCAACAGGAGTGTTAGTTCATAATGTGAGAGAATGGGATGCAGAAAGCTCAATGACAAGCCGGATAAGTTATCACGATATGTTACGCCTAGTTTTGTATCACGATTAAGATATACGCTGGAGCCATGTGAACACACATTGCGCATACATTCACAACAAGCTCGCACGATAATCTATGCATTCGCTTAAGATCACTTAAAGGAGAAAGCCATCTTCTTCTTTTTCTTTTCAGCTGATGTATAATCCTTTCCCACCCCCATCTGAAAGCTTTTTGTGGCTTACATCGCTTTGCACGGCCTCCAAGATTCGACGTAACGCAAGCGTTTTGCACCTATCCTGGTTCAGCAATGCCTCCACGATTGCTGTAGTTTTGACAACGTCGCTATGTCTTGTCATGACGTCATATCACACGGCTTCATTGTGACTTGATGATGTCAGAAATTTTGGTGATCTGTGGCGTCATGATGACGTCATATGGTGACACTACTACCGTGATTGCGATTTTTAGAATCACTCGTTTTGACGCGAACGTTGAATTTCCGCGTTCGAAGAGGCCTTGTAAGGGTTTCACCAAATGCCCATATGACGAAGAGACAAGTGACCACAATGTGAGTTTCTGTCGTAGTTTCGTTGGCATGAAAGGCTTCTGATAACAGAAAACAGTGCTCGAGAGAACGAGACAGTAGAACAGGAGCACCCTTTGATCACCTCAATTTGCCCTCCTTGCCTCTCGTATTGGCTGCTGACCCGTAGGTGACGGGATTGAATCCCAGCTGCGGCGGCCGCATTTTCAATAGAGGCGAGAATAATTGAGGCCCGTGTGCTTAGATTTAGGTGCACGTTAAGGAACCCCAGGTGGTCGAGATTTCCGGTGCCATGCACTACGGCACCTCTAATAAACATGTGGTTGATTTGGGACGATGAACCCCAACAAGTATTATTATTGTCTCTCGTATTTTTAAGCGCAGTGTATACTGCTGTAACGATGTGATCAAAGAGAGACAGAGATTAGAGACAGTTAAGCACAATGACCAGACTGTACCTGGTCCATGCTAGCTGTACTATAGATGAATATCAAATCTATGAAGCCTACTGCGTAGTGTGCTGAAAGTGTTTCAAGTTTCTAATACTGTTGGAGATGGTTATTACAAATCTACTTTATAATACGCGCAGTGAACACGGTCAGACAACTTCTAAAATATTTCGAAGCGTTGGCTAGTGAATTGCGTCTGAACAGAATCGCGTAACACGGCTAGGCATCTGTGATAACACGGCTAGGCATCTGTGATATGAAACTCGTCCAGCACGACTGGACGAGTTTTTAAAGCCAAGGCTCATCATACGATGCTCAGTGTTTTGAAATACGTACATCAAGCTTTACGCCCCATTAGGTATTTCAATGGCAAGTTAAACAGTCAGCAATTTTTGTACATTCATCAATAAGAAACAAGTGTCGCTTTCAAGCTTTTGACGTGACTGCCGTATTTGGAACGTTATTTGTTCGCTATTCGAGTAGATGTTTTCAGGCAGATTTACTCCGCTCATGTAGTCATTGTGCTATAAGGCTTGCACAACCTTCGGCGCACACGCTCAAATGTTTCGCAACATTCGAGTTCAGTGAGCATCAAATGGGCATTGAAGCCATATATGCGAAGTACATCTAACCTCATTTATAAGAACCCCGATAGCGCAAACCAGTCACAAGAGCTTAAAAACACACAAGTGCCATCGTATGAGTTGCAAAGAGACTCTTGTTACGGTGACGTTAATGGTGAAATAAAGAGCAGTTCGTGCAGAATTTCAGTAAAGTTAATCTCCCAGTTGCGCAGATGGCATGGCATAATCTTTCGGTACGACACATACACGCCAACAACTCGTGCTTGGAACTTAGCAAATATCGGTTTTTTAATGGTTACACGATAGCGTTAAAAACACGTCACGAAAAATACTCTGTGCCTATTGCTCGGTGAAGTTTTTTGGTAACACAAAAAAAGCGTTCGAAACCTAGCCCCATAGCCCGACAACACTATCACGCTGCACTAATATATGCGAGGCTCATGTCTCCAAGTTTTCAAATTAACTCAAAATAGCTGCCATTTCAATGGCAAATAGGACACTTCCAACCAAGACTTTCCATGATATCTAGAATTGCTTCATGCGATAAGTTTGAAGGACAGCGCCATCTTTGTTCAGACTGAGGATGGCACAACAACGCATCGTTTCATCTTTCGCGGCGTGCCTCAAGATGGAGTTCTTCTCCCCACAGTTTCTAAACTAGCGCTCCTCGGCCTGATTTACGTACTTCTACGATCAATCAATCTATCAAAGTATGCAGATTACATCTGCATCTGCACGTCAGGCGTGACGTGCTTTAATGTGCGTGCCAGACTTTAGATTGCGGTTACAGTGGCGACAAAGTACTTTGAAGTATGCGGACTAGAGCTGTCATCGGAGAAGTGCTCGCTTATAGGATTCACGCATAAGGCGACGGGCCCGTATGTCTTTAAAATCAACGGACACACGATCAGCTGCGTGAAGATTCACCGATTCCTCGGAGTCATAGTTGATAGCGACCTCTCCTGGAGCCCCCACATCGCCCTAATGAAAACAAAACTCGCCATGATTACCCACGTACTAAGGTTTCTTTCCGGAAAAATGTGCGGTACATCTGAACGAGTGATGCTTTAACTTGATATTGTTCCGTTCCTCGCTTTTATGTGCAACAGCTTATCTGTGCTTTGCGAAACTCGATCGATTGATATGTGGGGTTTGACGTCCCAAAACCACCATATGATTATGAGAGACGCCGTAGTGGAGAGTTCGGGAAATTTCGACTACCTGGTGTTCTTTAACGTGCACCCAAATCTGAGCACACGGGCCTACAACATTTGCGCCTCCATCAGAAACGCAGCCGCCGCAGCCGGGATTCAATCCTGCGACCTGCGGGTCAGCAGCCGAGTATCTTAGCCACTAGACCACCGCGGCGGGGCTTCCAAACTCGAGAAAGAAACATGCGTGTCCTCTAGTGACTTCAAGTCCAAGCACTGATAAATATGCTTTGGCCTTCCCAGCTGCGTCTCTACAGCAGCGACAATCGTCAATGCGCGTGATTATCCAATCAAAACTTACATACACTTTGATGCTTTCAGAAGGCACTTAAAACATTTCGCTTAGATTCCATCGCATCACCTCGCCTCATTTCGAACTTATAGACCCCACTCAGCGTTAAGCACAACTCTAGCTCAGCATTGCGCAGTGCTTCCATCGCACTTCACGTATGCAGCACGGTCGCCACTCCCATATGGAAGCCTGCACCCACTCAAAGCTCTCCTTATCATTCCTGCCATCTAAAAGAAGAAACAGTGGTCACATCTAGCCATGAAACAGGCCACGTTACTGTTCCTGCACGAGAAGGACAACGGGCGCTTTTAGGGCTACACAGATGGTTCTGTTTCTTCACTAAGCTCAGCAGGGGTGGTGGTTATTCCCGTGAAGTCCGTCACACTTAAATTCAAGACGTCGCCTTTGACATCATTGATGACTGCAGAACTCACCGCTATTCGTGTAACACTGTAATTTATTACTAAAGAACCTTCGCAAGCTTGGCACACCTCGGACTCGAAAGCAGCTTTTCAATATCCCATGTCACCCCTTTTTTGTGAACCTAGTGAGCAGTTGGTTGCTGATATCAGAATTGTTTATCAACAAGCAATCAAGAAGCTACAAAGCATAGCGTATCTGTGAATACCAGGTCAGAGCAGTATATATGGAAACGACCACGCTTACAAGGCGGCTAGATCTGTACATGATGGTACGCAAGACACAGGCATACTGTTCTGAAGAACTGACGCACCTAAAAAGATTTGTTTGCTGGCACGTGACCTCACCATGGGACAGTGCCATGGCACTCTATAGCATTCAGTAACGCTCACCTACATAACTTAGATTCGTTTGTTTGTTTGTTTGTTTGTTTCCTTGAAATTGCGATCTCAAGCTTCGTTTTCCCTCGGGAATATTTCGTGCTGAGGAGACACTTCTGTGCCACCTGTGGCTTCACATGGCCTTCTTTCTTATTAGTATGGCCAGCACGTCTACGTGTCATAATTGCAGCAGTGAAGAAACAATCACCCATATTCTGTGCGAGTGTCCTCGTTTCGAAGCGCCAAGACAAGAACTTACCGCTGCTCTAGATAGACTAGATGATCGTCCTTTGTCGGGATAAAGAATTCTGGATCATTTACCGAATACATCCTCAGCCCAGAAGGCTTTGAAAGCTTTATAACGTTTTTTTGCGGACAACTAGCCTTAGAAACAGACTTTAGTGTCGTATTCTTTTTCATTTTGCTTTTCTTTTTTTATTTTTGTCTTCTCTCTCTCTCTTTGTAACATCTCTTTTCTATCATCGTTTATTCCCCTCACCGCTTTCTCTAGCACAGGGTAGCCAGCCAATCTAAGAACTAGCTAACCTCCCTGTGCTTCCGCCTATTTATGTCCTCCTCATCCTTTTCCTCTAAATTATCTCCCGTGCTTCTAAATATTTGAATAATCTCGGAGTATTTTAAATTTTTTGTCGTGCAAAGATTGATTTTACCATTTAAAATACCAACCACTCATATAAACCACGTCAATAAAAAAACTATAGGAGGAGGAGGAATAAATGAGGAAGGACAGGGAGGTTAGCCAGTTCTCAGACCGGCTGGCTACCCTGTACTGGGGAAAGGGGTAAGGGGGATAAAAGATGAGAGAAAAGAGACGTTGTAAAAAAAGAGAGAGAAAGTCATCAGACGATCCACGACGCTGTTTACAGTCTGTCTCTAAGACCACTTGTCCGCAGAAAGCGCAACGACGCTCTCAATGCCTTGCGTGCAGAGGACGGTCTCGACCAGTGTCCTAATACCCTTTCTTCCGACAATTGGCGATTGTCTATTCTATCTAAAGCTTTTGACAGTTCTTTTCTTGGCACGCTGAAGCGGGGACACTCGCAGAGAAGATGGGAGAAAGTCTCTGCGCAGCCACAGTTGTCACATGTCGGGCTTCTGGCCATTCCGATTCGAAACGAATAAGCATTCGTAAAGGCCACCCCAATCCACAGACGGCACAAAAGTGTCTCCTCTGCTCTGGTTATTCCTGATGGAAGACGGAGCTGTAGGTGTGGGTCCAAATTATGAAGGCGGACGTTGGTGAATGCCGGTGAATTCCACTGAGCAAGTGTCAGTTCTCGTGCAAGTGATCGAAGCCTTGCAGCGGCGTCCGTTCTTGATAATGGTATAGCTACACAAGGGGCATCGTCATGAGCAGTTCGGGCTGCTTCATCTGCACGGTCGTTTCCATCAATGCTGCAGTGGCCTGGTATCCATTGATATGCTATGTCATGTTGTTTCTCTATAGCCCGGTGATGGAGCAGTCGTATTTCAGCAATTAGCTGTTCGTTTGGTCCATGACGATATGGCGAGGCAATTCCCTGGAGAGCTGCTTTGGAGTCGGAGAATATTGACCATGTCTGTTGCGGTTCTTCAACTAGGAACTGCAGAGCGGCACGAATGGCGGCGAGTTCTGCCGCCGTGGATGATGTCAGATGCGAGGTCCTGAACTTTATCGTGATGGATTTCTCCGGAATTACCACTGCGCCTGTTGAACTTGTTGAAGTGACCGACCCATCCGTGTAAATGTGAATCCGTCCACTGTGTTTCTCATGCAGAAACAGTAATGTTGTTTGTTTTAGGGTCAAATTTGACAAATGTTTCTTCTTTTGCATTCCGGGGATGGTTATCAGGGCTTCCAGTGGATGTAGACACCACAATGGTAACGACGGTCTTGCTGCGTGCGTGAAGTTCGTGGGAATCACCGTGCGATGTGGGGCAATAATAGAGCAGAACGCAGAGCATGGCCTGGAAAGTGGAAGGGAGGCAAGGTGATGCGATTGAATCCGGGTGGCTTGTCTTATGTGCGTTCTTAAAGCATCGACACGAATGTAGGTTGTGATAGGGTGTTCATGAGCGATTGCGACAGTCGCTGCTGAGGATGCGCATCTCGGCAGCCCGAGGCATATTCTCAGTGCTTGAGCTTGTAATGACTGTAGAACGTAAACGTTTGTTATGCGGGCCTTGCCAAGCACAGGTAGGCTGTAGCGCATGAAGCCAAGAAAAAGTGCAGCATACATTTGAAGCATGGCTCGTACCGATGCACCCCATGATTTTCCCGCAAGAAACCTTAGGACGTGGGTGATCATGGTCAGTTTCTTCTTCATGTAAGCGATATGAGGGCTCCAAGACAAATCACGATCTATTATTACTCCCAGGAAACGTTGAGTCTTTTGATAGCTAATTGTGTGTCCATTAATTCTGATGTGATATGGCGTCATTGTCTTGCGCGTAAACGCAACTAGTGAGCATTTCTCATATGACAGCTCCAGTCCTCGTCCTTGAAGGTAAACTATAGAAATATTATATGAACTCTGTCCTCTATTTATTTTTAATTCGGTGGTAAAGTAGGGCAACACTTCTTTCAGGTAAAAAAAAATCCTTCTGTAAAATTTAGCGTACCACACGGAGATAAAGAAAATGACAGATACGTGCCAACGGGCGCTCTGGAAAGCATTTAATAATTGATTGATATCTGGCGATAAACCACCATATGACTATGAGAGACGCCGTAATAGAAATTCACGCAAATTTAGACCTCCTGGGCTTCTTTTAACGTGCAACCAAATGTGAGCACACGGGCCTGCGGCATTTACGCCTCCATAGAAAATGCAGTCGTCGCAAATATAATTTGATCCGGTGACGTGCGTGTCAGCAGCCGAGTACTTTAGCCACTAGACCACCACTGTGGAGCACTCTAGGAAGCGTCGAGAACACTTAATCGTAAACGCTGCGTATCTCGGGAAGGGGTATTTCTACGTCTAGCCTGATAATGCACTATTGGGGAATAAGAGCTCCTGGTTTCGTCAAATGAACTAGCTTCTTAAAAATTTGAAAATGACCTGAGCCGTCCAACCTTTTTTATATATTTTTGTCTAGCAAGTAAAAAAAAAACAAAAAAAATGTTAAAGAAATAGAACACAGAGCATGTTACTACTGCTTCCTAAATACTTTTTAGGAGGTGAAAGCACGAAAAAGAAAAAAGTGTTAGGACCTTCAAGTCCACCGGCTGCGAAAGAGCACGTAGTGTGCAGCCGTTTATGAAATAAGTTTAAGAAGAACCGAGGACGAATGCGCAGCATCCCCAGAGTAGAGTGTATTTGCTAGTAGGGCGGATAAGCCTTGCAGAAACTCCACCTGCGCATTCATTCGATATGTTTCCATATCAATGGCTGCGGAAATTCTATTCCACAACTGTGTTGGTGTACATTTAGTTTGAAAGGCGTTTCCATGCTTTCGCTTCTTCACCCCCCCCTCACAGGAAATAGCATTCCAAATTAAGAAGAGGTAGAAAGCGTAGGTATTGGTCAAAATAAGTAGCTTTAGTGGCAGAAGTTTGCTTCTTTGAAGAACGCAGGTGGTGTCAGGGAGGCGTGTGCCGGAAATGCTTTAACATCTTCGGAGATTCTTCGAAAGGGCTGTCATGGCAAAGCTCACCGAGTGCTTACTGTAATAAGCTACGTATGACGGCGGCATTGCATCACTGGAAGAATATAGCTATTTTAAGTACGCTAACATACTTGAAAAGGCTACAAACTGTTTTCAGTGATTCATTTTTAGTTGTTGCGGTTGAGAAGTTTGGTGTCGAGAGGTGGGTTGACGAAGATATTGAACGCCGATAGGTAATGTGCTCCTAAACTCTACAGAGTGGCTGTAAGCTTTCTACACAATATTTTTTCAATAGCATCAGTTAAGTGCCCTAATGCATGAAAGGCGAATCACTAGAACATGTTTTCGTCTTCTGCGATTCACCAGAACGTTTGCAGCAGTATTGCGTCACGAAATATGAACCTATCTCTGGGTATACTGTCTCTCACATGCTTGAATATTTTCGTTAGTGCCTTTTCCAACTCCAGGCTCAGCTATCTGCGTCAGTCTACAATGTATACCCTATGCAATACTTTTCAATGTCGTAGGTTTCCAGTGTTTCTTCCTTTAATATGATTTCACGCCAGTGGTGAGATCTTCGTTGCTCTAGTGCCTCCAGCAACCGCATGTGTGCATGTCAATTTAAGGACGCAGGTTCAGGCTAGTTGGTGCTCACTTGAAACTGCTATATCACAAACTTCAGAGATGACAAACAAGTGAATGCGACACGCACAAGTGCTATGTGTGAAGTTCGCGCTATAGTATTGGCTATTTTAAAAGTTGAAAATAAGTCTGACTTAGCTGATTTCACCCTAAAACGAGCCATTCGGGATCTACTGCATCCGACATACCCAACGTAGGTGGACATTCATGGAGATGTTGCATCTGCTTTAATTATTACTGCTCCTCTAATTCGAGACTTATGAGAGGAGTGGCGCACAACTATCCAAAATGTCAAATACAAATAGAACCACCTCTATTACAGTATCGGTATTGATTCCTTCAAAAGTGTGCAGTTCCAAGTTATGCTATATTTATTGTGTTTGAGTATTAGGAGTATCAGCACAGCCGCCTGTTTACACCAACACGCACTGTGGTCATAAAAGAACTCATGTTCAAAGCTATGCTTGATTGATTGTTAAGTGAGATTTAACATCCTAAAACCACCATATGATTATGAGAGACGCCGTAGTGGAGGGCTACGGATATTTCGACCACATGGGCTTCTTTTAGCGTGCACCAAAATCTCAGCACACAGGCCTACAGAATTATCACCTCAATTATAAATGCAGCCGCCGCAGCCGGGATTCAATCCCACGCACTGCGGGTCAGCACCTTAGCCACTAGACCATCGTGGCTGGGGAAGCTATGCTTAAGGCCCGTATACTCGTATTTGGGTGCACGTGAAAGAATCCCTGTGCTCCATATTCCTCGAGCCTTTCGCTGCGGCATTCTTCATAACCATATCGTAGTTTGGGGACGTTAAAAAAGGTTTTAATATTACGACACGACTACTCTAGTGTTGAAATGAAACATAATTCAAGCGAAATATGGGTGTTTGAAGAGAGAAAACCTTGAGAATGGGTTGTTGCTGGGGTCAATGCTTCGACAAGAGGACTTGTACTCCTCGAGCAACACCCCATTTTTAAGGCTTAATCATATGTTAAGTTCCTAGCACGCAGAAAAGGTCAATGAAAGACCGCAAGAAATTGAGTCGCCATATCACAACCCATTTCATGAAAACATTGTCCATTCCATTTTGACGGTACGTTATGCTTCTCCACAATACGACACTACTTGCGGCAAAGCACGCTCTACAGGCTAGAAGAATGTGGCTTGCAGAACGCTAGGGGGGGGGGGGGGGATTAGGCGAGGTTAGCGCCTACTCGTCCACTCTGTCGTCAAGCTTCACCCTCGCCTTTCTCGGCACGGCGCAGCCCTCCCTTCACTGTGGCCTCACTTTCTCCACGCCGCGAAGCAATGTGATCAGCGCTACACTACCAGACGGAGAAGCCTCGACTATGACTCGCTAAGAATAAAACGCCGTTAAGGAGAAAGCCCTTGAACAAAGTGCCGTGTATGAAGGTCTACAAGATAACGGAGTGATAATATCTCTAGATTTTACTTCCAAAACTGCGATATTATAGGAGAGAAGCCATAGGGGAGGTGCTTCGGAAATTTCGACCATCTGGTTTTCTTTAATGAGCACTGACATCGCACAGTACCCAAGCCTCTACCAGTTGCTAACGCATGATGTGACTGCAAAAAATTGCGCGAAAACGAGACAAGAACACAGAATACACATGCCCAAGTGCATACCAGCGACTGAAATTTTATTGAAGGAAACACACATATAAATAGCAAGAAATGACGTAAAACTTTGGATGTTGCCAGTTAGGTACGTACTCTCTACTTGATGCAATGTGATCGAAGGCCTCGCTAAACGTGTGTCCCCATATTTGTGAATATAAAAAGCCTCGGCAACTTCTCTCGCTGTTTTTTTTCTTTTTGCCAGGACAACACATTTTTCTCGAAGTAAATGGTGACACTTGTGCTTGTGCGTGTGCCTTCTGGGGTCTTGTCTCATTGTCGAGCAGTTTTGCAGGTATGAGTTACCAAATCACCCAGGGTTCAGTACTTTTAAGGATATTGTGATTCGCAGTCTAACGAACGGTTACTTAGCTGAAACCTACATTTATGACTTGAAATGCTCATTCCTGAAATGAAAAGCAAATGTACAGCATTCGTCGACGATTAGTGTTGGCAGCCAGATGAAATTTGCGAGTCGCCGCGCTGGTACAAGAAGATGAGTAGCTTAACTAGAAGCGTAGTAAACGGGAAACTAGTAACGACGAGCACAAAAAAAGATTGTATAGCTGCAATAAATGTTACCGAATAATTCAATATTTACGGCGAGTCCAGAGACGAAAAAAAATAACATACATAGCTACCTATGCGATTGGGCGATGTTCCACATCCAACAAAGCAATTTTCCCTGACGCTTTTATGGGAGCATTTATTTAAGCAGGAGCCATTTCCCGTGATACTTAATCTGCTCGCGCGCACATTGTGCTTTCATCTCCCTCTCTTGCGCACGTTCTTATTCCTGTAGCTGTGTCACCTCTCGAACGTTTGCCCATATTTTCAAGAATTTCTTTTTATTTCAGCCTCAGTTTGTGCTGTTTCCCGAACCCCCCTCGTAGATATTCTTTCTTTATATTTTATTGTTTCTTACGCGCTAAAAACATCCTGCGTGTGCTTGTGGGGGAGTGCCGTACAAGTGGGTTCATTCGCACGAGCGCACTCGAGGTCATTTCTCGCCGGAGGTCACAGAACGTTGACCTTGCAAGTTTTATTACGCTGTTCTGGGGTAGGTCATCCCCTCCTCTCACCGTTCACATGCAAGCCCCCCCCCCCGCATCTGTGAGCACACGACGAGAGAGTTACGACGACACAACGTTGGTGCGGTAAGGGCTCCCCCGACCAAGACCGGCAACAAGGGACTGCCTCCCGTAGAGGCGATTAATGTGCGTCGTAAGACCCCTTCTTGTCTCCCGCTCTCCGTATGAAAATTACCTTTGCCAGTTTAGTGGGCGCTTGCTTATACCCGGTAGTAACAGGGTAGAGGGAAAGAGGAACCACTGAAGAAGAAGAAGATAGAGTGGACATGAACTCTCTTTTATTCACGTTGAAAACTAAAACAGTAATCTTAGTTTTGTTGCTCTCTGCCTGTTTCTACCTCTTTCTCGTATACAGTCGTGCTTTCAAGAAAGCACACTCGACACCTCTTTTACGGTGTTTCACATTCTTACGCCATTTATCACGCAACGAAGTTCGTTTTTTTTTGTTTCGCACTTCTGTAATACTATTTATATGTGAGTACTCAGCTGGCAAAATGTAGGCGCTGCGGCATGGGCGCCGTTGCACCAAGACTAACAAAACGGTAGGCGCACTTGCGGTGCAGGACCACCCATTCCGCGGTGTTTGTACGGCCAAGCGGCTCGTTACGGCACAGCCCTGATCTCGCGGCCCGTGTGAAGTAGCGTTCGCGAAGCAGTGACCCATATTTTCTCGTACTACCGCGCTGCTACCCTTCGCGTGCCCGCCCTGCTACTACGGCCTATGGTGCCCCCCGCTTCCCTTCTCCCCCACGGGATAGGGTTATCGCGCACTCACTGAAAAGGTGGAGGCATTTGTGTGTGTATGCGTGCATGCCTATATAGCGCCCAGGGCCATGTTTTGAACAGGAGGTGGGCTCTCCTCCTTCGTAAAGCACAAGATTAGGCCGGGTCATTTTCTTCGAGACGACGAAAATGACTTATGTCCCGAGAAAACTTGGCAGACGAAAAAAAAAGCGTTCTAAGGAGGACGCCGAGGAATGGAAAAGAAACAGGCGCCCCGTTTCTTCCAGTAGATTTGTCTGGTCCGCGAAGGCTACTTGACGTTTCTGCGTTTTATGGGCCAACTCTCTTGTTTCAATGAGATTCCTTTCGTTTGTATTTCTTTACAATTTTCAAATATTCGCGTCAAAAGGTGATAAACAACCGATTTCCTTTAGCCGAAAATTGAATTTCTTTGAAGCTGCAGAGGCGTACTTGCTCTGCGACCTTCTTTGTTTGTAATTTGTAGGGTCGCAGTGCACGAGCTCTCTAATCGCAATTTCATCACACAAAGGGCCTCAAACCACCTAGAGGTCGAAATTCAGTTGTGGTGTTGCAGTTGTGCGCAAGCCTACAATGAACCCTAAGTTATGTTGAATATTTGAAATAGTGCTGTAATTGCGGAGATGCACGCGTTTGACGATCGATAAGAGACGTTCGCTCGTTTTGTTGTTGCCTCTCCTTCGCTCCTTTTGTGAATTCATCTCTGGAGCAGGAGGAAAGTTTAACCGGCAGAACAGGGAGTTTATCCAGTTCTTAGACCGGCTGGCTACCTTGTTCTGGTGAAAGGGGTGAGGGAAATAAAAGAAGATAAAAATAAATATTGCGAAGAGAGAGAGAGAGAGAGAGAGAGAAATGACAAAATTCATCTCTCTTCCTCACAGAGTGTTTCTCCTCGCAGTGCGTAGAGAAACACTCCGCAGGAAGCACGTGCGTAGCTGCAGACAAACTGGTTCCGATTCGTGCTCACAGAACGAGATGCGGGTGCGGACGTCACGTGCAACGCTAGTGAAACCGAATGGTGCGGCAGGGAGCATAGGATGATTTTTCTATTTTGTGGCGCACCCGCAGGTCGTAGTGCTGCCACTTTTGGCATTTCCGTGACATAGCGGCGTGTGCCATTGTACTGTCATCGGTCGTAACCACATTCTAAACTCTATGCACGCGTTTATACTCGACATGCCAAAAAGAATACCGAAGGTAATTTAGGTTCTTAAGGATTTGCTAACCACGCACTGACCGAAGTTAAGCTACAGCAAAGAAGAGACTGTTAAGGGGTTAAATGTAGCCGTAGCGTAAAAAAACACGGGGCCAAGGAAGAGGACAGGACATGCGCTTCCTGTCCTTGTCTTTTGTGTCTGTGTCTTGAGCGTCATTGCTTCACTGCATGCTTTGAATCAACCAGCCCAAAAATTGGTACTCCTAAAAGAAAAGCTGGTTTGGTTGCCAAACTACAGCAACCACACAAATATGAAAACTAGTGATTTTTCATTATTCTTTTCTGAAAATTGATAGAAATTCCAACGTGTTTTTCCCACTGCGGAATCGCGTAGGTAGTCGACACAAAAATAATGTCGCCAAATACGTGTTGTTATCATGGCAATTGACAAAAACTGAGGCAACAAAAACTAGTTTAAACCTCGGTCCTTCAACCTTAATGAATGGAAAGGGAAGTTTCAAAGCTAATACTCTACCACTTTTCAGCACAAAATTCCAAAATTTATGTTCGCACGCTAATGAGCGTAAAACTTGGTACACGTCGGCAGTAACTATTTCCGTTAAGTACAAAAGTGATTTCCGAGATAAAACAAATACGAGGAGACATTATGAAAGTCCCTATTCCCAGAGACGTTCTTTGTAGGCGTACGTATAGATTGCAAGGCGACGTTTGGAAACAACCCACATTACCATGGATCTCCAACCGTATGTGGACAATTAGGCTTATCGGGCAGCGTAAGACGTGGATCACGGGTGACGCGCAGATATGTCTGCCTGTTACCGAACTGTGAACAAATGTGCGAGATGGAAGAAAATATAGAAACAAAGGTGACTCCCGCTTCAGCTGAGCTACTGGAAAGCCCGGCAGCGTTCACAACGGCGGCGCTTACAGAGATAAGCGTGGCCTCGCGACGTGCACTCAATAATTTACCGTGTGTGCGATCCCAACTGAACGTCATGGCGGAAACAGAAGCCTTGGGCCCCCTCAGGGCGCATCAAAGATTCACGCGGACAAGTAGTCGGCTGGTCGCCGTGATTCATCTCGCCATTTCATTAAGATAAGCTGCAGCCGCCCACGGCGTGTTTCTGGTTCCCCCTGCATTGTACACCTACAGACAGCATGGTGTTGTTTGATTTTTTCCGGCAATCGCTGGGAAAACAAACGATGGAACTGAGACTGGCAGCATTTTCGGTTCGCTACACTTCTTCGTAGCGAGCTGTAAACATAGTCGGCCTATTACTGCCCAAAACGGACGTAAGGTTAGACGGTTAGGTTTACCGCGGTTAAGATAAGCAAGCCCGCTCTCGCGCTTACTACTTATACTAATTTATTTTCATTTATATTATTTATATGTGCTTAACAAGATTCTGTTTGCCTTCCTCACGGCATAAATAGAAGATTGTTTTTTGAGAGGCATAATGAGAGCCTAAGGAAAACCGAAGCGACGTGGACACTGGGTTCTCGTAACGCCATTTCTAGAACAAAAAAAGAGGACAGACTGTTTGTGCTTATTCTGGGTAAGCGATTGTAATTAAGAGAAAATTTGCTAGTACGTTGCGGACTAGCACTGCAATGAAAGTTGCTGTTTTTTTTACGCTCAACAACATGGCAAAATGAAATCCACATAAATATCCACATGAACAAGTGCCAAAAAAAAGAAAACATGCAAGATTTTTGGCACTGACCAGAAAAGCGCTAGGATGGACTGCAAAAAAAAAACAGTTTATGCCGTTTTCACATATAGTCACACAGAAACGTCTTATACTGCTTGGCGCATGAGCTCTCAAGCACATCGTGAAGCAAAAATGATAAGCTCCTTGTTTGTGAGTCTTCCCATTAATGCGAAATATAAAATGTTCGTTATCGCCATTAATTTAGAAGTGCTCGTAAGCGCGTATTTGATTGGAAAGTCCTCGCAAGAGTAAATGAATAACTCGGAGATGTAGACTAAGCTACAGCTTGATAACAATATCTTTGTTTGTGCATCTGAATTCAACTTTTTTCGTTACGATCGAAAGCACCGAAGGGGCGGTGGCGTCCTCCTTGCCGTCAAGAATGATCTTGTTGTTACCCCCATCTCAGTATGTTTCTTTTCTGGAGTGTGCCTTTGTTTCCTTAAAGCGTGCTGGTAGCCATGTTATAATTGCTGTTTTTTACCGTCCCCCCGATATGAGCTGCACGTTTTCGGATGAATTTTCTCGTGTTCTGGGCGATATTCACACCCGTTTTCATAACGCTGTACTTATCATTTTCGGTAATTTCAATTTTCCTGCCCTTAATTGAGTGCCCTTACTGTTCCACCAAGTGATGTTGAAGCGCACAAATTTTTGCAGAGTTGCCTGGGCTTTTCTTTAACTCAACTCATCAATTTTCCTACACGCTGCTCAGCGACAAGTTCAAATACCCTTGACCTAATTCTAACAAATGAACCCGATATTTGCTCGAACATTAATATTTTTGATGGTCTTTCCGACCATGCGATTATTACCGGAAACTTGATTCGCCCACTTGTCGTCGAAAGAATATCAACTAACAATTCGATTAGGTGCTATAACAGAGGTATCTTTGATAGCATAAATAATGAATTGTCTGCCTTTTACGAAGAATTTATACATGGTCACCTCCAGCGCACCATTCAAGAAAACTGGTTGCTGTTAATAAATAAACTTACTGGCCTCATCAATAAATTCATACCTGTCATCACCGTGAAAACCCGAAACACGGTTTCTTGGTTTACCCAGCAGCTCCGACGGTTGAACAACAACAAAAAAAAAACGTTTATATAAACAGGCTGTCCAAAAGGATACCTTTAACTCTTGGACGAAATACAAAAAATGCGATAAAGAATATCAGTCGCTTTTGAAATCTACTTGCCGCCATTTCTTTAACCATGATTTATCATCTATACTTGCAAATAATCCACGCAGATTCTGGCGCGTTGTTAACCACAAATGTTATCCTGATATAGTCCTAAGCAATAACGATGGTGTTTCAGTTCCCACATCTCAATGCGCAGATGTCTTAAACCAGGCGTTTTCCTCAGTTTTTACCAGAGAAGACGTTTCATCCGCTCCCATATTGCATAGTTTCAGCAGCACAGTCATGCCGGAGATTGTTATCAGTGAGTCCGGTGTTCTGTCCCTTTTACAGAAACTAAAAATTTCTTCCACCTTGGATAATATAGGCTTAAATAATAAAATCCTGAAATCTATATCATTCAGTATTACCCCCTTCTTATGCGCTCTGTTTTCACAGTCTTTGTCTACCGGAACTCTACCCCAAGATTGGCTATCAGCTAAAGTCGTCCCCCTCTTCAAATCAGGTGAACATTCTTCACCGCTAAATTACAGGCCCATTTCCTTAACTAGTACCATTTGCAAACTCATGGAGCATATCATACACACTCAAGTAATAAACTATCTCGAACGTCACAATATCATTTTCAATTTTCAGCACGGTTTTCGCAAGGGATTTTCATGCGACACCCAACTTGCCGGTTTTGTTCACGACCTTCATAAATCCATGGATGCTGGTTGCCAGGTCGACACCATTTTCTTAGATTTCGCTAAAGCTTTTGACCGCGTTCCTCACCACAGATTACTACTAAAACTAGAACAACTTAACATTCACCCTATAGTTCTTGCATGGATAAAAGTTTTTCTTTCCTCCAGGTCTCAATTCACCTTTGCTATGACTTTTTATTCTTCCTCTTTACCGGTAACATCTGGTGTACCCCGAGGCAGTGTTCTTGGTCCTCTACTCTTCCTCGTTTACATTAATAATCTACCGAATTCTTTATCTTCACACGTTCGACTTTTCGCGGACGACTGCGTAATATACCGTAACATTTCTTCTGATTCTGACCGCTTAGCTTTGCAATCTGACCTTAACAAAATTAATCATTGGTGTTCAACTTGGCTTATGTCGTTAAATGTTTCTAAAACAAAGTGCATGTCCTTTACTAACGCTGCTACACGTTTTCCAAGTCAATACTCGTTGAATAATATGACACTTGAGTTAACATCTACCTACAAGTACCACGGTCTCGACTTTCAATCGAATCTATCTTGGCACCATCATATAGAAGTCACTCTTGCAGCTGCTAACCGGTCTCTCGGGTTACTGAAACGAAATCTTAAACAGGCTCCATCGCAGTTAAAAAAACTTGCTTTTACCAGTTTAATTCGCGCTAAAATAGAATATGCCAGTGCCATTTGGGATCCTCATCAAGCCTACATCGTATCAAATATTGAATCTTTGAAAAACCGAGCTGCTCGTTTTATTTACTCAGATTAATCTACCTATTCCAGCGTACATAACTTAAAAAACCGTGCTGAGCTAGAGGATTTGGCCATTCGTCGGAAATATGCACGCCTATCACTTTCCACAAACTTTACAATCGCCCATCATTACATGACAGTTTCTTTGAACCCGCCTGTGCCATCTTTCCCCGCCGTGATCATCCTAACAAAGTCAAACGCCCGCTATCTCGCACACTTCGTTTCGCTCAGTCATTCATCCCGCGCACTATTATTGAGTGGAACAGTTTGCCTGCACATATTGCCACCGAGAATGACTCGGTAAAGTTTTCAGAGCTCATGCGCACTACGGTGACTAACTAAATATTTTTTGCTTTTGTTGTTTTGTTTTCTTTTGTTTTTTTAACTATTGTATAACGCCATGCAATTGCTGCCCGTATTCATGGTTTGCGCTTTGTTGCGGTTGTCAGGTTGCACTGTATCTTGCTGTAAACCATGTTGTATTGCCCCCCCCCTATGTAATACCCTCTTCTAGAGGGCCTTTAGGGGTAACCTGAATAAATAAATAAATAAATAAATAAGCTCAACTTATAAATTTCTCATAAGAAGAAAATGTTTTTAAACGACCTGATTGAGCACAATTAAAAGTATGCACCACGCGTCGCTTAATTCCTTTTCGTATTCGACGGTCTATTCTAACTTTATGGTCTTCTTTTCTAGGCCTTAGCAATAAGGATATCTATCAGGATGCTCTTACGTATAAACTCAAATTTTCATCCAAAGCGAAATAAGAAAAAAACAAGACTGACAAGGTTTTGTATTTTCTATTGCTTTCATCTTTTGCCGATCTTTGAGCTGCGTTCTAGACACTGATTCCACTGTTTTGTATGTGTTCACAATCACGGGATAGAGCGGCACTGTCTCTCGTGCACCGAAGTTCAATGTACTCTTGCGAAAGCTTCAAGTGAAATTAGGGTTTACAAGGCTGCTCTGACGACAGAACAATGTAGTAATTTTTTTCTTCCCTCACTGATCTTTATTATTTAATTTTCTTTTGTATTTCTATCGAACAGCATAAATGTTAGCAAAGAGGTAGCACACACCATCGTTATTATGCTGGTGACCTCCTCTCCCCTAAAGAAACACAGATATGTCTGTCATGGGCCAGACGGCGTCACATCTTGGTTCTGTTTTTTTTTTCTTATGCGCGTGCGCAATAGTCTATATCCAGAAATATCGGAACCAGATGATTTGTGCTACAGTTTAATCAATCAAAAAAGTGCCGATAAAAAGTTGTAGTTTGATTGTTTTGTGTATTTTAACATCATCAAAGGAACTCAAGCCTTAAGAGGTGCTGTAGTGGAAAGCTTCAAATAACTCTCACTACCCATGGTTCTGAAAGATGCGCTGGCGAAAACATCCGCTGTGTCAGGGATTGAATCGGGTCTTCCGGGACAGCGTCTTAGTGCCGCAACCACTAAGCCATCACGATGGCAGAAAAGTTCAATGGTCACAACAAGCTGTCACTGTGGTGATACACGCCAGGCACTTAGCAGTAAAAAGAAGACACATGCCATTTGAAATATTTGCTTAACGTTGAAAAAATACCTGGCACACGTTGTCACTGTATATTGTCCTTCTGTCTTACTAAACATATTTCCACAGCATATAGATTGCATATGAGTCATCGCTGATATTGTTGAGTGACTTTATTGCATTCTGTTGTGCAGGTATGCACAGACATTATAGGTGCATTTCTAGACTTCCTTTCGCATTTATTATTGGTTCCAGAACTGCACAAGCCTTTTGAATGTCTTAATTTATAAATGAAGAGTACGTAGCGAATGCACTGGCTATCCTCTGTCCTTTTTATTGAAATTTTCCGGCGCCTCTTGTGATGTTTGCGAAGGGAAGGGGAGTAGCGGGCGTCAGTAAGAGCACCAAGATCACATACAAACTTTCAAAGCAAATTACGACAAGCACATACTGAAACGACTGCCGTTGTAGGGGCTTGACGGCGCCCCGCCGCGGTGGTCTAGTGGGTAAGGTACTCGGCTGCTGACCCACAGGCCACGGGATCAAATCCCAGCTGCAGCGGCTGTATTTTTCATGGAGGTGGAAATGCTGAAGACCCGTGTGGTCTGATTTGGGTGCACGTTAATGAACCCTAGGTAGGAGAAATTTCCGCAGTGCTCCACCAGGGTGTCTCTCAATCATATAGTAGTTTTGGAATGTTAAACTACACATTTTAATCAATCAATAAATCAATCATTCGATCATTTAACAAACCAATCACCCACTGAATTAATCAATCATCAATCAATCAATCAATCAATTATTCAATCAATCAATCAATTATTCAATCAATCATGCAATCAATGGGCTTAATGGCTACACTGAAGCGGTGCTGTACATAGTGTCACGAGATTAAATCCCGGTCATAGTGGCCGTATTTAAATAGCACGAAATGCTCAGACATTTACCTATTAAATCTTTATTGGGCGCTGAAGAACACCGTATAGTAAAATTTATTTCGCAGGGCTCCACTACTGCATATCTCATGAACAGATCATGGTTTTCTGCCCAAGAATTCTGGAATTTATATGTATAAAAATAGAGTGGTAAGTCTCTTCGGAAGTAAATGAAGGCGCAAACCTACGCATTATGATGTATTGGAAATAAACGAGAGAAACAGGGAGAAAGATAATAACGAGGGAAAAGCAGGGACGTAGACTGAATTGCCGAATTTGGTTTGCTACCCTACGCTAAGGGAGAGGAAAAAAATCGGGGGACCTTAAAGTTTCCCCTTTAGGAGTCGAACACGATAGCGATTTCCTGTTCCCAGTGCGTACTTCAAACACTTAGTGAATTAAACCTCTTCGTACTTGCTATGCATTCACTGCGTGGCCTTAAGGAAAGAGTGACATTAGCGTGTTTTCTGTAGTGGGTGACCGGTTTTAAACCCCAAAGTCATTATATAATCACATCCTCTGACGCCGGCTGGCAACAGACGTTTGTATGCCGCTCAATATTGCTGCAATATATGTGATGTTTTATGGTGAAGGATGTATACAGGACACGCGTGTTTGTAAAGCATGAGCTCCTTTCCCTGCTTTTTCAGGCAGAGGAAGCCCATTTTATTGTATTCACAAGGGGGCGCGTGGCCGAATGGTAGAAGAACCATTTGCCACGTAAACGACACTGTTCGACGTTCACTTGGACTCGAAAACCTAAGTTCGATTCAAACTCCGGCCAGGATTTTTTTTGTAATTTATTTTATTTGCATCGTTCTCATTTGTTTGGTCACGCATATGATGGTTTTTCACTCACAATCATCACCGACACTGACGCCGAAATTTCCGCGAAATGAGTTCTTTAACGCCATCGCCCTAATAAGATCTTAAAGAAGAACAAAAATAACAAAGCAAGCGAGGAAAAAAACGGTGAAAAGTTCATTGCTCACGCTCCATACCTCGCGAACACAAAGTGGACTGTCTTCATCGGAGCTTCCAGACAGTTTATTTTCGTCCCTTTTTATTCTTATCGGCCACGCTACAACGCGTATTTTATTCTTTAGTTCGAGGTTGCTACATGCTGAACATGCTGGTGGAGAAAAATAACACAATATATGACATTATGAAAGAAGAAAAGTTGAAAAAAAGAAAGAAAAAATTGGATTGCACTAAAAAACACAGGCGAGGTGGCCGGAAGGGATGGTTGGGCGATGGTCGAGACGTGTTCTAAAATGGTTCCGCCTTGCCGCAGCATGTTCTCGTTTGAGGAAGCGATGTTCTTTACCAGTGACGTCGGAAGCATCCGGGCAATCCCCGATGCGGACCATCACGTGACGGATAGGACCCTTGGGTACTTTAGGTCTCCGACTCGGACGGTTCCTGGCTCCTCCGAACCAGCCCCTTCTACTGCACCCATTGCATGCCAGCTTTTTGTTTTGTTTTTGGACGCGTTATGCACCCCTCCACTCAGTTGTTAATCCTGGTCTTGTTTTTCTGTTTTTATTTTGTATATAGCTAGTATTTGCGTTTGGCACCGTTTGCACACACGTTCTCATTGTAGCCCACTGACGGTTATTGTATAACATGTTCATGTATCTTTACTTTCTCGGCAATAAAGCGGCAACTTTCAGAAATCCCCCAATTTGTTGCCTTTGCCTTGATTACGTTTTATACATCGCTTGTCTGCTCTGCCTGTAAGTATCTGCACAGCACCTGGTGGTCTTCATTTTCTGCTCATCTGATGGCATCGTTCAACGTGCTGATAACGTTTTGATGTCTTTCCTTATCTCTCTATTGGTTTTTGTCACCATATTTTGGAACAATGGTTATCCTTTGCTAAACGACAAAGATCAGCCGCTGCTTCGTAAAGGCACAGACGTTTGCTTGTATATAACGCTAATAAGCGTAATGGTCAATATATATTATGACAACTTTTTCATTCAACTTGGTGAATAAAAAGACGAAAAGAAATCGGTGCCGCTTATGCCTTTGCTGAAGATAATATTTTCTTTTCGATCGATGTATCGATCCTCCCTTGCCCGCCCTTTGAAAGCTTTCTGCAGTTAACATGGTTTAGCACGGCCTCTGCAATCGGAGACGTTACAAGCATTCTATTCGCGACCTGGTTAGGCACTACCTTTGTGGTCGACCCACTTATAGTAGCGACGATATATTATGACGATGTCACTGCATGACGTCGCTTTTTGTTGCATATGAAATAAGTTATCGTGGTATGTGACGTCTCGTTAGATTCAATATGGGGACGTGATCACTTGATGCTGATGTCTTTCGTCTGTCAATTTGACGTCAACGTCGAAAGTCAGTTTTCGCGTTTGATGAGGCATATAAAGCTTTCAAATTACAATCTAGTGGCTAAGGTACTTGGCTGCTGACCAGCAGGTCGCGAGATCGCATTCCGGATGCGGCGGCTGCATTTTCTATGGAGGCGAAAATGCTGTAGGCCCATGTGCTATGATTTGGGTGTACGTTAAAGAACCTTATGTGGTCAATATTCCGCAGCCCTCCACTACGGCGTCTCTCATAATTATAGGGTGCTCTTGGATTGTTAAATCCCACACATTTATTTATTTATTTATTAGAATACCCTCAGGGCCCGTAGGGCATTACAGAGGGGGTGGGTACAACATTTATAACACACAAGAAAAAAAGTACAAAATAAAGAAACAAGTATCAGATGCGCAAGTCAGGAAGGCAACATAAGTCAACTAAGAATGTATAAGTAAGAATTCAAGCACATACAAGACAAAGATAGATAATGGAAACTGCGTATAGTTACAAGCATTGCTGAGAAATTGCAGTCTTGAATAACAAAGGGTCTGTTATTGTTACAACTGGAAGAAAGAAGGTGGTTCCAATCGGCGGCTGTTTTCGGTCAGAAGGCTGCTGAAAAGAATTTGGTGCGGCAAAACGGAATGGCAACCTTATGCTGGTGATCAATGCGCGATGAGTGGTATGACGGTTGTGAAATGAGGTCTCACTTCATTGATGGATTCTGAAAAAAATATCTTATGAAAAAAATGCAGTCGCGCCAGTTTCCTCCGGATAGTTAAATTGGGCAGGTCAAGGTTCGATTTCATTTCTGATATGCTAGCAGTACGGGAATAATTAGAACAAATGAACCGAACTGAGCGGTTCTGAACAGATTCTAACGCGTTGATTAAATTTTGCTGCACGGGATCCCATATAGCGGACGCGTACTCAAGCTTTGGGCGAATTAGTGATCGGTATAATAGAATTTTGAGGGACAGCGGAGCGCGAGAAAAGTTGCGGCGTAAGTATCCTAGCGTTCGGTTAGCCTTATTACAGATGTAGGTAACATGCGTGTGCCAAGATAGATTGTTGGTAATGTAAACGCCGAGGTACTTATATGAAGAGACATGCTGGAGGGGAACGGTGTTAATTCTGTAGGTACAGGGGGGAGAAATAGATCGCCAGGTTATTGACATGCATTTAGATTTGTTAGAGTTGAGAGTCATAAGCCATTATTGCACCAGGTTGAGACAGTGTCAAGGTCTGACTGTAGAAATTGGTTATCAGATTCATTGTTTATTTCACGGTAAAGTACACAATCATCTGCAAATAACCTTATAGCGGAGTTAATGCTGTCGGGGAGATCATTAATATATATAAGGAAAAGTAAAGGGCCTAATACGGAACCTTGGGGAACGCCGGATGTTACTTTAGAAAGAGGTGAGTTATAGCCATTAGTTGTTACAAACTGAGTGCGATTAGTCAGAAAGCATTTAATCCATTTAAGAATGTTCGGGTCAATGTTTAAGGCACTAATTTTCAGGAGGAGTAATTGGTGAGGTACTTTATCGAAAGCTTTTTGAAAGTCAAGAAAAATGCAATGCACAAGTGAGCCGCGATCTAAAGCCGATGCTATGTCATTAGTAAAATAAAGAAGTTGGGTTTCACATGAGTAACTTTTTCGGAATCCGTGCTGGTAGGGAGTAAAAAAAGAATTTGATTCTAGGAATGAGACAAGGTTGGAGTAAATTATATGTTCTAACATTTTACAAGGAACACAGGTTAGGGAAATTGGTCTGTAATTGAGAGATTAATCAATCAGTCAATTCAATATTTTACACTAACAAGCAAACAAACAAATAATTTGTTGAGATGGGTGTTTTGTGCAACAACAAATTGTCGGGTGCACAAGAAGCTTCACATTTTGTCTTCTTGTCTCCTTCAGGAATTCGTGGCAACAAGGCCACTGGGACGTCGCAGACAGAGCCCGAGTTTGCAGAGCCGATCCAGAACATCACCGTGCCGGCAGGACGCAAAGTCACACTCGCCTGCGTCGTGGAGAACCTCAACAGCTACAGGGTCAGTGCACGCCTACCTGCTCTGAGGCAGCCAGCCACTCTCGACCATATTAACTCGACTCCAATGGTATTTCAGTGCAATAATAATATATGGGCAACATTTATTTTTATTGGAAGAATGGACCTTGCCTGTAAATGAGTTTGGAAAGAACTAGGTGACCAGAAGAACCAGAACCAGAAGAATCGGTAATAACCAGATGGTTTGTTATTAAAACAAATTGCAACCCGAGTGCTTTTTTTAGCCACGACGCTTGATAATTTTGGCGCGTATTGGCTGACGGAAACATATTTCACAATTACTTCCGATTTCCGTGCCCAATTTGCTGTATGTGTGTTAAAAACGCTGAGCACAGTTTAATATAAGGCTAACAATATAAAGGTTTAATATAAGGCTAATAACATAAGCGTAGCCAAACGGTCATTTCGCGATATGCCATGGTGAAAGCAATTTTCGGGGGAGGGGGCTTGGGGCCGATGTGCCACCACCTGGCTACGCCACTGCATTCCATAGAAGCGCAAGAAGCGATGTCACCTCTGCGTTACACACCACACGAGCGAACGAGTGCTCACGTGCTCAACTCTTGTTGGTCGTTACTGGTGCAAATTCATTCGTATGCAGTTCGACACGCGTTATTATGCCTCTCGTTTGAAGTGAGACTGTGAGCTGCGTGGTAAACGACGTGAACAACGCTCGTTCGCTGACAAAGACCTGAGAGCCCCTTTATTGCGTTATTATTGATTCGGGCACACGAGATTCCTCTTTCTAAATGGCATCGTTCATATTTTCACTTAGCGCTATTTCACTGAGAAGCTGTCTCATTGAAATGATACCATGATTGCACTTTGAAATGGTCTTGCCCATCGAGACAGTTACATAGAAAATAAGTCGTTCAAGAACAGGAATAAAACAACAAAAAAATAGATGGGCGGAAGCGGAAAGACCAGAAGAAAAGACCGGAAGTCGTTAAGAGGGGGTAATGACAGAATCGACATTATGTGGGAGGAAAGTGGTAATAAATATAAAAAACGTTGCTGATGACCGTGATGACTGTGTGAATGAAATTGTCGAAACGGAACACATAGAATAGTGCGGCACGTTCAAGATGCCCGGCGAAGATTTCCCAAGAAGCCAACACTTAAAACAGTTCTGGCTGAAAGGAAGAACAAGCTATTGCAGCGAATGAGCCCCGTTTGACAATATCACCCCCCTCCCCAAACCCATACGAGGCAATCAATATTTTGACCGGAAAAATAAGCTCGGTCCGAGGTCGCCTGGGGAAACCCAGAGAGCTCCCCGACAATGGCACGACGATGCACTAGCGTTGTGTGTTTGTGCGTGCGTGTCATAAGTTGGACCTCTTTGGAACCCACATAGCGCAGAAGAGAGAGAAAGGACGAGAGAACCGTTTTAGAAAAACGCGCGGAGGACGGCGGTCGTGGTGGCGGCAGTAACACAGCGCCCAGACACTGACAAAAAAGCCATTTCGTAGGCGCCAATTTTTGTCGTTGCTTTGATTTTTGGTGTACTGTTCATTTCTTTCTCTCAATTTTTGAAGTTTTCTGACTTCGCAACCCCATTTATTTTATTTTTTTGTTGAGGATACGCACAAGCATGCTCAGGGTCCGGATAAAGCAGGCCGGAACGAGAGAAGGTAAAAGAAGGACGCAATCATCGCACACGGAGCGACGGGATTCTTTTAGGCTGTGCGAAAACGCAATTGAGAAAGGGACTCCTTCGTACGGCGTCTATGACTTGGAAGACCTGTATAGCCCAAATCGAAGACTCCCACTCTCCATCCGCACATTCCCGTACAGCGTTGACCCCCTTCCCTATCGTTCTCACTGGTTTTTTTTTCTTCCTGCGTGTATCCTAATAGAACTGAAAAGAGAAATAAGGTAGGAGAATTTTTGGGCGGTGACCGTCGCCTGGAATGGGCAAACGGTGCAGCCGTCAGCGAAGGGATAAAATAAAGTGTCGGGACAGCTACGGAAGAAGTCGAGATAAAAAAGTGTAGCGAGATCGGGAATATGTTTAGCACCAATAACCAAATAAACTGAAGTGTAACGCGAAGGCGCTATAGAAACAGAAAAGGCTAAGCAAAAAGTACAAGCGAAGATAAACAATTTCGAGCGTACAACTCATTGAAAAAAAAAACAACGTAAGAAAACGAGAGTAGTAAAGGATTTGGTGTATGAACGGAGAGCTCACTTATGAGCATCGATATGGCGGGAAGTGAACAGCCAGCAAGCGCCGATGAGAGGAGCGGCACCTTCTGTTTCGCAGCAAACGACGCCCATGTTCTTAAGCAGGCCCGAAGCGCATTATCCGACTGCTGTAGTGGTGACGGCCAATTTCTGCTAGCCGGGCTTTGACGATGGGGCTAAAGTGTACACATGCGTTGCCCCTGCGATCTCCACAATGAGTTGCGATACAGGGTTCCGCACGTATACATCCGAGGAAATGAACCAAAGAAAGCAAACTTGGCAGTGTGTGTGCGTGGCACTGTTGCTCCGCTTCCGTTCGGTCTTAGAATTGCTCCGTGTCGTAGAGTGCGAGTCCATTCGAGACTCGGTTGAGAAGATAGCCGGAATGGGAAGTAAGAAGCGTTCGAATAGGGGAGAAGGAGTAAGACGAGAGAGAGAGGGGTGACGGAGAAGAAAAGACTTGACAAGTAAGTAGGCAGCTTCGGCGTCGAAGCCATTTCTCGCTTATAACTCGCGGTGCTATTGACTACCTGGGGTTTTTTGTTTTGTTTTTTTCGTGTCATTATCTCAGGCACAAACGAATGTAAAAGTTAATTTGGTTTTTGTGGAAAGAATGGATGTTGTTGCAAGTTACTGCCATCAAAGGAAGCTAGTTAAATATTTTTTGCCATGTTTGTCCTCCGATTTGCTACTCCAGAACGCAATACTTTCCAAAATGAGGTTGATTAAGATCATGAAGATGCTGAGGTCATTTCCATATTATTTTTGTATTGTTGTGACCATATTGACGCGAAGTGTTTGGAATTGCGCGAAGAGCAGCAGTCAATTTCGAATGCAACAAGGCCGGAAGAAAGCTTTAACACCTAGCATTGGAGTAGTATGATAATTTTAAATGTTTATAGAATAGTGTAAGAGGACACATGTGCTTTGTACGACGAATTTGTTGTATTTAGAATAAGTAGACCTAGGTTATGCCGTAATTGAAGAGTTGAATGCAGCATGCTAGAATTCAAGCAGAGTACTTAAGAAACGTACAATTTGTAGTGGTCTGAGAGCGTCACTTTGAACTCGGCGTATTGGCATTTTCTGCGCTAAAAGAAGCGCCCACTCCTGAACCGTCCCAGCCGACAGCTTTTTTGGACACGTTTTCATCGCTTTTACTGTAACTTCCTACGTATACAAACAAGTGCTGTAAACCTATCCTTATTCGTATTTGTCTTATTTTCGCTCGCGCCTATTGCTGTTTGTTTTTGTGCGCCACTTGAAAACAGTAGTTAGTCACCTACGCGTTTTGCCGGGAACCTTCTACTTCCAGTGGTCGGCGCTCCAGTGTACTTCGCAGGCGCAAGTCGGGTTCGGTACTCGTGACCCAAGACGGCAATAGAACGCTATCCCAGCACGCCGTAAGCTGCTCAGTGCAGCGTCGTGGCACGAGATCGCTTGGGCGGCCCCCCCTCGCCCCCCCCCCATGGATGCAGTTCATCGCATTAATTTGACTACCAAATGAGCGCCATAGCCGAACACCATCCGCTACTCAAACACGAAAGAGCTGCTACTTCTCCTTCACTCGGCCTCGGAAAACAGTCTTCACCCCTCACCAAGGCGTCGTCGTTGTCGTAGTCGTGCTTCCTTCCTTCTTTCTTTCTCGTCATTTTCATCGCCTCCCATGCCGGTTCAACCGTGGCTCGCACATCATCGTCGCGGAGTTTGCGTGCCTCCGTAGCTTTCTCCTTTTCGTGCCCCCGTTGCGTGCATTAGAAGGAAAGAGAGGTACAGAGAGAGGAATAGATTGACTTTATGGCAACACGGGAGCCCAGTCAAGCGCGCAGTTTGCGCTCGCCTATTCACATACGACGCACGAGTATATGTACAGCTGTGTGGTTCTCGAAACTGCCTCCATGTTTTTACCATGTTGCAAAATCCCCTTTTCTGTTAGTTGCCGTGCACTTGAATCATATAATATAGTTGATATATATATATATATATATATATATATATATATCAACGCTTCTAATGCCGGTGACAGCTTAGATCCTAGCACCTCACATGTCAAGATACTCAGAAGCCATGTAGATAATTCCATACAACTGCTTCTCAATATTACAGCACTGACCTACAAGCTTCACGGCTGTGACGTGACTTGCAAGGAGAATAGGGCCGTGCCATTGTTAACTATGTAAGAGCTTACAAAATCACTCAAGACACTGCAATTCCATAGCAAGAAGAATATATCAAGAAAGAAACGGAGTGCTGACCGCAAGAATAGTGCTTATTCATAACGCTGATTCATTATCAATATAATAAACTACACGAAGAAGTGTTATTTGTTGCTGTATCGTGCAGTAGACGGACTGCACGATACAGCTTCGAACGACCAAACAGCACCTTCACCAGATGTCAGAGGGTCGTGACGCTGTCTTAGCGGATTGCAGAATACAATAAATAGCCAGCTATATATATAGCACCCCAGCTTGGTCTGCGTGTAATACATTATACTGAACAGAGACGAGACATAATAAGTTGTACTCCACTCCCGTTATGCCAAGTGTGACACAACAGGCTCGCAAATTCAACTCGTTTGTGGAACAATAAAACAACTAGAAAACATTAGGTATTTAGGGGTATTATTGGACTGCCACTTAAACTGGAGACCACACAAATCTAATATATGCCCCACATTTGCGTTCGCTTGCTTTTCGATAATAAAATGCAGAGAACGTCTTAATCTCAGCGTACTAACAATTGTTTTACTTTCGATACTTCACGGGCACACTATGTATTGTTCTGAATTATGGTCTGGTACATATGAAAAATTTTTAGACCCTATAATTCATTTACAAGAAAGGGCCTAGCGCATTACGACATACGCACGACCGCTCGGTGATAATAGCTTGCTTTACAATCAACTCAGTAGACGACCATTCTCCATTACAACTGAAATGAAAGGGGTCATTCTGAGAAATATTGTTTTACTCGAGAATCGCTCGTTTTCACCAAGTTTGTTCACTACACCCAATCTTGACACACGGATCACAACAAATATAAATTTCAACCTACCAGTTACTCGGAACACGTACGGCCAAAGACTGCTCGCATTACATGACGCGAAAACATGGAAGGCAGTACCCATTGAAGTAAAAATGGCCAATAATTTAACGTCTGGTGTGAAAAAATTGTGCATTTAAAAAATTATGTCATTTACCTCAATTTACTTCTGAAGCATTTCGTACTGTGCTAAATTGATTTTGTTTTTCTTTTCGGAGCTCCTGTATAATGCACTCATTGCTTTTACTTGACGTTCATTTCATTTATTTTGCCTCACCATTAAGATTTTGTTCCTGAGGATTAGATATGCTCATGATGTAGCTGTGATATCTGAATCGACTATGAGCCTATACAAGCCTTTGGATACTGATCCAACAGTTCTTTGTAGAGAAATTGTGTATAAATGAAAAAAATATAAATGTCATTGAATTGAATTGATCCGAATAAATGACTTCAGTGCCTGTTTAAAATGCTGTGACATTGGTTGACGATACATCATCCTAATGTAGACGCTTTCTGTGAAAGTTTCGCTCATGCTATTGCCGCGCGAACTGCATTTGTGTAACTGCAGCTATAGCGTTTCTTATCTCGCCGTATGAGAAAATATTTGTACTCTCATTCCGCTGCTCACTGCTCATGAACTGCAAATACTTTGCTAATAAAAGTGTTGATTCGTTGTTTTTGCGCACAAGGTTATGGTCAAATATTACAACTGAAAACATGGTACGACACATGTTTAATGCATTTGTTCGGTCGCAGTGGCCACTGAACTCAGAAGGAAAAAAAATAAAAACTGGTACAGCCTTTTATCTCGCATAAGCGTCCCCGTTAAAACAGCTGGCGCTCAGTTAAAGGTTGTATTCTGATTTTAAGCTCGACAAAGTTTTTCCTTCAACCTGGAATATTGCTTAAACACAAATCATGACTTGCCCCTACATTTTTTTTAGGCTTGGTGACATAAGGAGAGGCTTAACACGACTGGATAGTTGATTATTAACGCCATATATCACGGGCGCGTAGTTTTATGTTCTGTTTTAGAGAACTTGTAGAATAATCCAGGTAATAGCGTGCTTGGCACATAGCAGTTTCTTGTTATTGACTAACAATGACCCGAAAAGCCTGCGTGATCTTCATAGCTGAAGCTTTATTGTTGCTGCGCTCATTCTATGTCCCGCCGACCTTGCGTAGCTTTTACATTTAGCCGTATGACACAGCTAGGTAATTTACGTAAGTGTAGTTAAACATGAATGCTCTCTGTTTTCGGAAACGCGGCGCAGATTTTATAGAACTCAGTTACCATAAATTTCATTTTTCTTTCACGCTTTTCACGTGAACTTACTAGTAGTGTTGGTGTCTAATTTTATTGTTACGGTGTGCAGTTACCGTGTTTAACTTATAACATAATTTTTTTTTTCAATTTCTATACCCGCCAGTGTCAGCGATTTTTTAAAAATCGATCTCCCACCCAAACGTTATTTGTTCGTGAGTGTATTATTTTGAGCAATGACAATGCCAGTTTTCCATTAATCGCCAGAACGCGCTGAAACGATTCGGACCTTGATACTTAGTCACATTTGACATTTACATAAACGTGACTACGTCAGGACTGAGAAGCTTGCCATGCATTTTGTCTATTTGTTGCACTGTGTGAAGGGTAATACGTGGAGTTCGCTTGTCTAGAGTTTCCAAACAAGAAATGTTTTTCTTGTGCAATGGCATGAGGAACATGTGATAATCAAATTTTTTTTCACGCGCATCTGGATGAACACTTTCTTTCTATCTAACGATTAATAAATAAAAGTCATCAAAAAAATCAAAACTGACGCCAAATTCGTGTCCTCATTCAAGGGAACAGTTATAGCGGATGCATATGATACCGCAATCCAAGTTCACTTAAGAGTCGAATAGTTGTCAGAACTATGATTGCAAATGAATTATTTGAGTGAGCTCACTTAAAGAGATAACTGGCGGCTTTCTTGTGAGCAGCGGGGATTGTTGCTGTGCCAGTGAACCAGATCTTCAACACGCACTTATTTCTACGCGGCCTCCGAGATCTGCATTCGCATTGCGACGAAATACGGTAAACGCAAGGTATACACCTATTCAGTGTTTGTAAGCAGCGCTATAGGCACCGTCTACATACTTAGACGCTCGTTGCAACGTCGCGGTGCGTCAACTCCGCCAAACCCAATGCTCGGCATCCCGCTCTATGATCACGTAATTGGCGCAGCAACTTCAAAGTTGCCTCCGAGCACAGCACGTCTTGGAGCGTCTTCCCGACGCTATGTGTTCCAAAGCAGGTTTTGAGGACACATTTAAACTGCACCAGAAGTCAACACGTTAGACACATAAAACAATCATACACGAAGTGCAGGTGTCTATGTGTCTAATATGTCTTCTTCGCACCGATTAAATATTTCTTCAAAGTCGATTACCAACTAGCCCAACAATGTGCATTAATTCGGACGCAGCTTTGCAGTTTCTGTCGTTTGGGTATATGGCATCGTTTGTAGAGAGAAGAGGGGGTGATTTCTAACTCGCCTAGAACTGATGGTATATTTTAGGCCTCATGCTTCACCAAAAATGTTTGTCTTTTACGTTCTGAGACGCCTCGACTATACTCATCAGCAATGTTTTCTGATAATGCTCAAAAAGTGTTTCTAGGCTCCTTTAAGGTAAATAATGATGATAGGTAATGAAACGGAAGTCATTAGAAAACACCAGTGTGGGTTAACCGTAGTATGCAGTAGGTGAAAGCACGGCAAACTATATACAAAATAGAGTATTTTCCACAATACCACGCTGCCATCGAGATTTACCAAGACACTTCACTGAGTATTCCCCAAAGTAATAATGTTTCCTTATTGAGTCTCCTTAGTGATGTTTTTTTTTTCTGTCTGCTTTTACTCTCTCTCTCTCTCTCTCTCTCTTTTCCTCTTTTCTCTGAGACGCAGAAGGACGTGTCATACTCACATATATCCTTCAGAGTTTGTTCGGGAGTATTTCTTTCAAGGCAGGTGACGGCGCTTGAAAACTTTCAGGTGACTCTCGCAGCGTAGGCGATGTGCTAAAAGCGAAGCGATGTCGATGCAACGCGCCTCCACTTCATTTTTCTGTTTTCGCTTTTCGGTTAAACTTACGACGTTGCTGAACTCCTAGTCAGAAGAAAAAAAAAGTGGCGTGAAACAGAAAAACAAACATTAGCTTTCGCACAGACGTTCTTGCGAAAGCAGCCACAGCGAAATGAACAGATATAAAGATAAAAGCGAAGTACGTACTTCTACTATGCTAGGATGAACCAAGAAACGAAAATGTAGTACGCGTTCGACACAACACTCAGTTGAGTCAGTGTTGAGCGTGAGGCAAGCAAAAAAAAATCGCGTCATATTCATAACTCGCGGGAAGACAGGGAGGAAATAGGCCTGTACACCCTTCTATACTTGGACACCTGACAACGTGCTCGGAGAACGTTGCTTTTAATATATTATCCTTTCTTCATTATTACTTTTGTTTGTTTGTAGATTAAAGAAAACTCGAAGAAAGAGGTGCAGTGACCAGATTTCGTAGTGTAAATGATAAGGCGGACAGCCAAACTGCTTTTTCCCTAAATGCTGCCTCTTAAACAAAATATTTTGAAAAACCAGCATGTTTAGGTTTCGAATAGCTGTTTGAGTATACCTGACTAAAGCGTCGAAAGTGATGTCGTCTTCGGCTCGCATGGTATTTCTGTATTTCAGTGGAACAGTTTTGATGAATTTTTATTGCACTGGTGGATCATAAACAATATCCGAAATTTCGGTTAATACCTTTTACCAGTATATAGAGACAGTGGAAAGGGAAAGGAGTTAATGAATGCTATTAGTATATGACCGCGCGCTATCACTCCCTTCTGTGCAATATGATAGCGTTCTTGCTCGATTAGCTTTACCTGTACTTGTACTGCGTTATCAAATTTTGTGCGCGACAGTGGTTCTACGCAACATGTGAACATTATCATTTATGTAAGCATTTTACTCTTTCCCTTTCTGTTGTTAGTTTGACAATTTGGTTTAATGACGTCACGTGGTTTCGTCTGCCAGACCGGCGTTAATTGATTTTGATGCATGAAATGTAAATGTTATACGCCTTCTATTTCTTTTATTTACATGCCCTACGTTAGCGCGTAACTAACGAACCTACTGCAATGAATTAAAGAATCTGAATAACGGACGCTCTGCTGGCAATGAAGAAGACGATGATGATCGATGGCTGCAGTAGTAGCTCGCGCACGCCGCTCGCCTTTAGCCAGACCTGCCTGATAAAGCACATTTTGCCAAGCTGCGTCTGAACCTTTTTCGACGTACAACACCGCTATTTTAAGTGGTGGAGGAGCCGGGGTTCCCATCAACCTGGAACTTCGCAATCGGACGCTATCCTCACCGTTCACCATGACTGCTCCTGGCCCTTCTCAAGCTGCCTGACCAACGACAGTCTACTGTACTGGAGTGGCTCGGCAACGCGACCCACCATTTTTTCGCAGCAACGACGAACAAGACGTCAAGGAGTGGCTCGTCGAGTACGAAATCGTAAGCGCTTCCAACAAGTAGAACGCCTGCGACCAGCTCACAAACGTGCGCTTCTACCTCGCTGATGTGGCCAGCCTCTGGTTCAAGAACCACGAAGGCGAAATCACCAACTGATCCGCCTTCAAGACCACCATCGCCGCGGTCTTCAGTCGTCCCGCCGTGCGCCGGCTTCGTGCGGAACAGCGTCTTCGTAGTCGAGTCCAGCGCAGGGACGAGACCTTTACAAGTTACATTGAAGATGTCTTGTCTCTTTGCAAGCGCGTCGATGAATCTCTAACCGAACGCGACAAAATCAAGCACATCATCAAAGGAGTTGACGACGATACCTTCCAGATGCTCGTCGCTAGAAATCCACAGACCGTCACCGATATTGTCCAGCTCTGTCAGGAGTATGACGAGTTGCGTAAGCAGCGCGTCTCGACGCGCAGGGCCGCTGAAGATACGGCTGAAGTTTCCGCCCTCGTGCACGATGTCGCTGCTGATAACACCGTCTTACTGCCCCACATCAAACAATTCATTCGTGAAGAAGTTGCGCGTCAGCTTTCTCTTGTGGCCGAAGCATCCGCGCCAGTGACCTCGTTAGACCCACGTCTACGCCAGGTCATTGAGACACAGGTCACGCAGGCACTGCCTCCATCGCCATCTGCCCCTACGCCGCTGACCTACGCTGCCGTCATTGCTAGACTCCCAGCCCCACCTGTCTCTGGCGCATACCGGGGCACCCGCTCCTCCTACCCTACGACGCTGCCTACATACACGGCACCCCATCCCGTTTCGCCCCCAGCACCTTATGTCGTTAACCCATGGCGCACCTTGGATAATCGACCCATCTGTTTCGCATGCGGTTTCGTGGGACATATAGCATGCTACTGTCGCCGTCGCAACTTCCAGCCTCCAAACCATGGGAATTCGCCAAATTACCAGGCTGCCCAGAATCCCCAGCGACCTTCTTCTCCTATCACCGACTCATTGTCTTCACGACGCCCTGTCGATTCTCGCTGGTCATTACTACCCCGTCGCCGATCTGTCTCCCCGATGCTTCGGCGCACAAGCCCCGCTCGAGAGGAAAACTGACAGCCGCAGTTCCGGAGACAAGAACTGCGTCGTCGTCGAAATTTCTAAGACGTCCTTTTTGTCCGACCAACGAAATTGATGTGCTAGTAGAAGGTGTTGCTGTACGTGCTCTTGTCGACACAGGCGCCGTCATTTCTGTAATTAGTGAAAAACTATGTCGCGATTTGAGAAAAGTTACAACGCCGCTTACGAATCTTGCTCTGCGTACAGCCACCTCCCATTTCATCGCGCCAACAGCTCAGTGCACAGCACGCGTTCTTATTCTAGATGTTTGGTGCGCCGTCAACTTTGCTGTTCTCCCACGTTCATCTTACGACGTCATACTAGGATAGGATTTCCTTTCTACCCATCAGGCCCTCGTCGACTGCGCTCGTGCTGAACTCACGTTGACAAATTCGTGCCTTGATATCGACCACCACAGTCCCTCGAAAGTGTTTGCCGCAGCTGACGTACGCATCGCGCCGTTGTCCACCGTCCTAGTGCCTGTGTTTTCCCCTGCTGCCACTAACTCGATACTCCTGTTCCAACCAACTATAGCTAGTGTGAAACACCGAACCATCGTCCTCCCGTTTACCGTCATCAACGTTTCCAGTGGTTCGGCGGTACTTTATGCGAGCAACGTTTCTGCTTGCCCGTACATCCTGCTACGCGGCGAGTGCCTGGGAAGCCTCGAGACCTTAAATTGTATTTTCGAAGACCCGATGTATCCAGACAAGCCATTTTTACCGACTTGTGCCTTTACACCCGCAACTGATGCTAATAAACCTATGAATGTATTCCGCAAGTCCCTCGATTGCAACATCACGCCTGGGCAGCAGGAACAGCTGATAAAGCTCCTACAGCGTTTTCGAGCCTCGTTTGACCACAATCAGCCTTCCTTAGCTCGAGCGTCATCTGTTGTTCACCGTATAGATACCGGTCAAGAGACGCCATTACGGCAGCTTCCATATCGTGTGTCAACTACTGAACGCCGTGCCATCAATGAACAGGTTGACGACATGCTGACACGTGGCATAATAGAACCGTCAAGCAGTCCCTGGGCCTCAAGTTGTGTTGGTGAAGAAGGACGGATCTATCAGGTTTTGCGTGGACTACCGACGTCTCAACCGAATCACGCGCAAGGATGTCTACCCGCTGCCACGCATTGATGATGTCTTGGACTGCCTACAGGGAGCCGAATTTTTCTCTTCTTTAGATCTGCACTCTGGATACTGGCAGGTACCCATGGCAGAGGCCGATCACGAAAAAACAGCTTTCATCACGCCCGACGGGCTTTACGAATTCACAGTCATGCCCTTCGGCCTCTGCAACGCGCCAGCTACTTTCGAGCGAATGATGGACTGTATCCTTCGAGACCTCAAATGGAACGTTTGCCTTTGTTATTTAGATGACATCGTCGTCTTTTCAACTGATTTCGCAACCCAGTTAACCCACCTCGAGAAAGTTCTCGCGTGTATTTCTGCCGCGGGGCTGCAACTAAATCTGAAGAAGTGTCATTTCGCCGCTTAAAAGCTTACGATCCTTGGCCACGTGGTTTCAAAAGACGGCATTCTTCCTGACCCTGCCAAACTTACAGCCGTTTCAGCGTTTCCCAAACCAACCACCATGAAAGAGCTCCGAAGCTTCATACGCCTGTGCTCTTACTTCCGGGGCTTCGTCCGCAATTTCGCAACGATCATCGCTCCTTTGACCAAGCTCCTTGCCGGCTCTAGAGACCTTTCAGCCTGGTCTGCCACCTGTGACGATTCTTTCAATGAACTGCGCCGCCTCCTCACGTCGCCGCCTATTCTGCGACACTACGACCCATCGGCACCCACAGAGATCCACACCGACACTAGTGGTGTCGGGCTAGGCGCTATTCTTGCACAGAAGAAAGACGGCTTCTAAGAGTACGTGGTTGCCTACGCAAGCCGAACTCTTAGCAAAGCTGAAATCAACTAATCCGTCACTGAAAAAGAATGCCTAGCCATTATTTGGGCGATAGAGAAATTTCGACATTACTTGTACGGGCGCCCTTTTGACGTCGTGACTGACCACCACGCCCTCTGCTGGTTGTCGTCACTGAAGGATCCAAGCGGTCGCCTCGCCCGATGGGCATTACGCCTCCAAGAATATAATATTCGCGTGGTCTATCGCTCTGGCCGGAAACATTCGGATGCGGACGCCCTATCCCGTTCGCCCCTACCCCCTGACCCGGACTGCTGCGAAAGTCTAACCTGTGATGCCACTGCCGTCACCATTGCCGACATGCCATCTGAGCAACGCAAGGACCCTTGGGTTGCTTCGATTCTAGACATTCTGGCTGGGCGGACGGCTTCCCCCCCCCCCTTCTCGCACGTTGCGTCGGCAAGTCGAGCACTTCGGTACTCGCGACGACGTGTTGTACAGACGCAACTACGCACCCAGTGGACGTCAGTGGCTACTCGTGGTTCCACGTCATCTGTGATCCGACATTTGTTCCACGTTTTATGACGAACCCCAAAGTGGTCACGCAGGTTTCCTGAAGACTTATTCTCACATACGTCTCCGATATTACTGGCGTGGCATGTACCGTTTTATACGACAATACTTTCGGGCCTGCTCGACGTGCCAGAGACGAAAAACTCTACCTTATCACGCCAGCGGTACCTTGTTACCCTTACCATGCCCATCCCGACCATTCGACCGCGTCGGCATCGATATCTTTGGTTTCCTTCTCAACACTGCTGACGGTAATCGTTGGACCATAGTTGCCGCCGACCATCTCACGTGGTATGCCGAAACTTCATCCCTTCCCTCGTCTACAGCAAAAGACGTTGCGACTTTCGTACTTCACAACATCGTGTTACGTCATGGAGCACCTCGGGAGTTACTGAGCGATCGTGGTCGCGTATACTTGTCAGACGTCATCACAGCATTGCTGCGTGAGTGCCACGTCGTTCACCGCACTACAAGCGCCTATCATCCCCAGACCAATGGAATGACAGAGCGCTTCAACCGCACCCTTGGTGACATGCTGTCTATGTATATCTCGTCAGACCACTCCAATTGGGACCGAGTGCCCCCGTTTATCACGTTCGCCTATAATACCGCCATCCAAAACACTACTGGGTTCTCTCCTTTTTTCCTCCTTTACGGACGCGAACCTTCTTGCACTATGGACACCACTCTTTCGTACAAACCTGACTCCTCAGAGTCCACGACTTTGTCTCAAGCCGCTACATACGCTGAAGAATGCCGCCAACTGGCAAGATCATTTACAACCTAAGACCAAGGACGCCAAAAGCACCACCATGACGCATCAAATAACACTACTTCTTACGATCCAGGTTCACTCGTCTGGCTGCATGTCCCTTCTGCTACACCTGGCCTTTCTACCAAGTTGGTCCCCAAGTATCACGGCCCATATCGTGTGCTACAAAAAACGTCACCAGTGAATTACCTCATTGAGCCACTGGAACCATCTTCTGACCAACGTCGTCGTGGCCAGGAAATTGTCCACGTCTCGAGACTTAAGCCCTGCTACGACCCTCCCGTGTTTACTTGTCCATAGGTCGCCAGGATGGCTCCTTATTTCGCGGGGAGTAATTGTAATGAATTAATGAATCTGAATAACGGACGCTCTGCTGGCAATGAAGAAGACAATGATGATCGGTGTAATCAAGAGGAAACGATCAGTCATTTTTTATTACATTGTCGCCGTTTCGATTTATTCAGGCAAAGCATACTAGCACCACCTCTTCAAAGACTGGGCTTGCAACTATCACAACCTGATCTTCTTTCATTTGGAGCCTCTACACTGGGTTTCAGCCACAGGGATGTTTTATTCGCCGTTCAAGAATACATCACTGCGACTAAACGATTTTCTTGCTAAATTGCTGTCTCACTATTTTTCTTTTTTTTCTGCAAACTTGATATCGGTATTTCAAATCAAAATTAAGTTACAAAAAAAATTGTAGGAATGACGCAATGCTGAAAGTTTAGGGCAAATTCACCTTATAATCGGCCAATCCCCTTCTTTGGGTACGAGCCATTTGCACAGGGAAACAACAACAACAACAACAGCTCGCGCACGCCGCTCGCCATTAGCCACACCTGCCTAATAAAGCACATTTTGCCGAGCTGCGTCTGAACCTTTTTCGACGTACAACACCTCTATTTTACATTTTTTTATCTGAACTAGGTCTGCAATAATTTTGTCGACATAGTCATTCAACTTTAGCAGCGAAATCCAAAGTTGGCTGGTAACTCGTCGAGAAAATACACCCCCCCCCCCTCACACCAAGAAGGAGAGAGTTCAAGGGATGAGTTGAGTAAAAACGCAGTTGAAATGTTGGGCCATGCACATTTGCTATCAGCGTGCAAGCTTGTTCTCTTAGTAGATAAATATGCCTCTGGCGTATCAAGGGGCTTGTTACTACTTGCCGGAACCTCAGTCACAGGTGAGGAAAGTTAAACTTTGTTCCAAGAAGTTCCTTTGTTTTCCGTGTGGGAGGATAATGAACAAAAACTTGGAAACTCAGTTCTCCAGCGTGATTAATCTACAAATTACTATCTTCCTTCCTCGCACTCATCATGTAATACCCATGATTCTCGTGTCCGTGCGTTGTGCCTCTACACAAATGCGAAGCGCGTCTCTGCCGCCGAGACGCTGCCGCAACATTCACAGTTTTGCGAGTAACTCACGCTCAACTTCGTTGCAAATTAATCTGCACCTAGAACAAGGCGAGGCTCACTTACACGCGCTAATTCTTTCTGACTCTAGACGTGCCAAGCTTGCTACCCTCGCAGCGCATCGCGGATGATGGAGACCATTCGTGGCGGTCAATAAACGAGGCGGGCCAGCATACGCGAGGCATCGCTTAACCCGTGACACGCGCGCACCGTCGCAACTGTACATGGAGCGCGCTCCCATAACGGTGAGGAGTGGGAGGAGAGGAAAGCGGGTTGCAGAAGCGAAGCCGAGCACATTGTTAGTGTAGCGTTGCACTCACGCTACGCGCAACGGACAAGCGGATTCAGCGAAACCCTCGGAGATGCAACGCAGAGGAGAATTCGCAACGTGTATCTCCAGCTACATTTTCTCAGAGGCGCCTCCGCTGCTGCCGTGCCTTGATCGCAGTGGTGGTCGGCCGCCTTTCTGCGCGCTGGGTAAGCGAAGAGACAAAGAAGAAACTGAGTGTGAACCCTGCACAAATTTGTTGGATTCGCGCTCCCGTGCATGACACTATGCCGGAACGCGCTCATGAGGCCTTTTTTTGTGTGTGCGTGGTGTTCGCGGGGAAGCAGCTCTCTAAATGGTTTGAGGCGGCACGGCGGTACTGCAGCAGCTTGCGGGCGAAGGGAGTTACTCGCGCACCGTGGAGCATTCAGTAGGAGACTCACACGTGCAGCGTTCGCGAGAAAGTTTTCGCTGATGAACTGCTGGTGCAGCAATGAGAGTGAGTGTTCGTGGCGGCCGCTTCTGCGTTGTTTCTCCTTGGCGACATGTTAGCGGCGGCGCTGGATCGGTCCAGACTCTGGTCGAGCGTGCCGTCGAGTCGCGGTTAATGGCCACGAGCGCCGGTCACACCACTCAGTTGGTGCGTGAGAAATCTCGCCTTTGCAATGGACCTTCTACGTCCGCGTTCTGTTACGTCCGCTAACCTGCGCGCCACGCCCTTGAATGGAGTGTGCGGGTCTTGCAGCTCGCGTGATGGGCAACTAAATTTCTCCGTGCAGGAACTTTTGGTCGGTCAACAGCTACGGTCAATGATCGTTTGGCTGTACGCTCGCTAGAGTTCACCGTTGACTTTATGTTTGCTTGTAGCTTGCTCACCTTTTGTTTTATCATCAAGTCAGCAATATTTTTGTGGAGAGAGTAGTGAATGTGACAGTACGAAAACGTGCCTCATTAATTTCTTTCCAGAGAACTTCAAGCTTTCCGATTTGGGCGCATGGTAAAGAACCCCAGGGGATTGAAATTTCCCGAGCCTTCCACTACGGCGTCTCTCATAACCATCTTATGGTGGTTTTGGGATGTTAAACCTCACATATAAATCAAATCGGAACTTCAAGCTTTCACTTTAGGGAGGCGAATGATCGTTAAAATGGCACAGCGTAGTTATGTGGGGTTACGCGCTAATAACCTAGTTTGCATTAGGGTGATTTATTGATTGACTGATTGATCAATTTATATTTCATTATTCCATCCCTCAGAGTTTGCAAACACTGCATCGGCTTTATGCACAGGCTATTCAAATAAAACCAGCCACTCTATGGGCTGCATTAAGCTGACTGGACTTCTCAAAAAAAAAAGAAAGCAGGGTTACGCATCACGGACTCTACAGCTATACGCACAGAATTCGCTAGAGCCCTCTATTATAGAAAATGATCACATGAGTAAGCATGGTTTGAAATTTTTCGCAACAGAAAAGAGGGTAGGACAGAGGTGTGCGCAGGGGAGAGTGGAAGGGAGGCAAGAGGGTGGCGCGTTGTCAGCCCCATACATTGACATGATAGAGAGGTGGGTGCTGCGAAGAACATCCTCCTCTTCCCACCTCCTGAAAGGGAACCTTGAACACGCCTGTCGGTAGGACACAATGACACTTAATAAACCTCGGCTGATTGCTCCTGCATATTTATGAATTAAAAAAGCACTCTTCAAAAAATTAGAGACAATCTTAATCTTTGATTACGTGTCTGGTAATGGCACTGAGATGACGGCATCCACGCGTTTTTTCTTGAACTTACTTCGTACTTTGTCGCGTTGTAGAAGCGGATCTCAGAAGTGACGCAGAGAAGAAAGAGCGCATGGTTTATATCTGCTCTTCCAGGTGCTGCAAAGATCGCAGCTGCCTCCAAGAAAACCTTCGGCTCTTTCAACGAACTCATTCAAGTACTTGTCAATAATTACCATGGCAGTTAATTGGTGTTTATTGTTTCGCAGACTTATGCTCCAATGTCCAATATTGTGAGCATATAACTGTAGTAGAACAAAACAATCGATGTGCCACTTTTGTAGTTCCTAAGCCTTTCCTGACTATTCTAAAGCGGAATTAAGGGCGTGACCGAAAGTGCTCGGAAGAGAGATTTGACTGTTATTTGGGGCTCATGCCATTACATATCACGTTCACAGTATTGTCAGTGCTTCGAAGAGAAAACACGCAGATGTAGATCATTCTCGCCACACAAAACTCCGTCGCATGGACATCGAAACACACCTTCGACGACATGCGCAGCTTCGTTCTGTCCTGCGTGTCGGAATTTACCCAGTTGAGAACAGCCTGTTCAAGGAAACGTATAAGCGGAAGCAACGTTCGTATTTGAAGGTCACGCAAAGCAAAAAAAAAAGGCCCAGGCTCTGAAATAGAAACAAGCATGCGTTCCATGTCGCAGGTTATATAAATAACGTCTTTCTCGATGGAGCATTAACTCGGAAAAGCGTATGGTTAACCTTAATCAGGTCATTAGCAGGGCGTTCGTCCTAATCCTATCAGAGGATTACCTCTGAGAGGATTACGGCTGCTTAGCCAAAGCTTCCGCTACAAAGTGGCCTAGAGTTCTCGGTGCTCTACGTCGGCTTCCTCGTTTTCTTTCTCGGGCATGTCACCGTTCGTCTTTCTTTACTACAGCGTTTCTCTTCCGGTACGCTCAGGAGAAAGCACGAGAAACGATCCGAAAACACAAAGAAAAATGAAGCACTTCGACTGCCGACCCCGTTAAAGTCTCATCCGCTTGAAGCAAGTGGATTGTTGCTTGACAGTGAACACTGGAAGATTCCTTCCGTGGCGAAATGTCTGAGGAGAGATTGGCGCAAACCGGATGTGTCTCACGCTTATTTCAATCGGTGAGCGAGAGGATCGCTCTGTTCTGTAGCTTTTTTTTTATTGCCTAACAGAGATGGCTGGCAGAAGAAAACCTGTTTTCTGTATTCTTTCTTCTGCCTCAGACAACACGCACCCACATCGATGCTTTTCTGTACTGTCTTCTTTTTTTTTTCGCACTGTATGCGTACTTACACATTTAGCTTTCGCTTGGGATGACTGCCAGTTGGGTATGTTGGTATAAGTTCATGATGAAAGAAGCGTCAAAAAGTACAGACACTCAGAAAGAGCACAGAACGAGTGCTTACTAGCAACTAAAATTTTTATTTCGAAACGAACACTTACATATGTACAACACGCAAATACGTCATCTCAAACCACCCCTGATATTATCAACAACGTGATATACAAAAAAACCACTCCTATTATGTAGTCGTTGTAGCTTTCGCTCACAATGACGACGTCATCCCTATTACGTCATCCCTATTATGTATGTGTCCACGACCAGTACCATGTAAATGACGGTAAGCAAAGTTGTGCCAACGGAGCATTTAGTACGGTTCCTATAACTATTATTAGATAAATGGATTTGTAGGGTTTAACGTCCCAAAATCACCATATGATTATGAGAGACGCCGTTGTGGAGGGCTCCGGAAATTTCGACCATCTTGGGTTCTTTAACGTGCACCCAAATAGAGCACACGGACCTTCAACATTTCCGCCTCCACCTGAAATGCAGCCGTTGCAGCCGGGATTCGATCCCGTGACCTGCAGCTGAGCAACCGAGTACCTTAGCGACTAGACCACCACGGCGAGGCGCTACAATTATACTTGCGACAGCAGTTATTTGGACACTCCTGACTGATTTTTGCCGTTGCCGTCATGTCCCAGATACGTATATGTACCTATATATGTAAAAAGGCATAAAGAAAAAGGATGCAGTAAAAAATGGCAGCATATCCACGGATTGAATGATGGAGAGTGGGGTGAAGCATCCGTCCGTCCATTCGTTCTTGCTTCCGTCCGTTCATGCGTCCGTCTGTGTGACCGTCCGGGCGTCCATTCGCCCATCTGTGCGTGCGTCTGTTCTTGCGTCCGCACGTTCATCTGTGCGTCCGTCCCTGCGTTCGTCCATGCATCCGCCCCTGCGTCCGTTCGTCCATCTATTCAACACTCCAAGTACCACCATCTCGTTTATTTTCATCATATATTCCGCATATGCACCGCCATCCAGCGGACATTCCAAGGACTAAACGAGAGGTGGCACACGCACACTTTCTCATGGCTTGCGCTTGGTATCTACTTCCCACCTTTAACCACCTCGAGTTTATGGTATATACTAACTAGTTCACTGTATTCATGGCCGTGTGGCCCAACGCTCACTAAACCTTTCTAAAACCAAGGAGGTTATGCCCAGCGAGTATAACGTAGCAACCCTTTCTTGTCAGATAGTGCTCAATGTACACGTCAATGGCGGCTAAGGGGGAATGAGAGACATAATTCGGCTTTTAGTTAACGCGCACGCTGCGAATTTTTTATTGTTCAACAACGCACAGAAGAAATCTCTCACCGGAGCCACCTTGGAGGTCAAAATGTAAGACTGGTTACACACTACGACTACTACTACGACTACGAGGGACGAACGGGTGCCGCTATAAGGTGCTTCCCCCTTAAAAAATCCAAAACATACGGAGGGTTGAACCAGTGATCCCACGCTCCGAAGTCCACTACGCTAGCTAACGGAGCTACTCGCCACGCTTGAGCTAGGGGTGTAACGACCACCTATTCATACACACCATTTACCGCTCGCGGTACACACGTCTCGGAACAGTTGGAGGGTATTTGTATCACAAATGCTTTTACATTTTCTTTCAAATTAAAAGCTGCCCTTGAAACACGCAAGAGAAACGTATTCCCCTTCTGTACTACTCATGACACAGAACAGAAAAAAAAAACAACACGGGGCAAACTAGGCGTCAGATTCTATGCGTGGTAGGATACGCAAAGGGGTCATTCCACGTGCCATAGTTTGAAAGGAAAAGATCAAACAGCGTAGGCTTCTGCATTCTGGACATTTTCAGCGCGTTCCTCAAATACAAACACGTAACAGCTATGATGGCCGTAAGTTAACGCGTGTCCTGTGATATTTCGATTTCTTGCTATCACATTCATTCTTGGCCTTAGTGGCGAAAGCGTTACGTTTTACTTGTAAATCATTTTTATTAGTATTAAGCACTTCACTTTTTCGAGAAAAGGAGCTGTGTAACGTAAAATAATATGCAATGGACTGAATTGTCATTGCAAAATGTGGATAGCTCACTTTTTATGAGGCTGTGATGTCTGCTTAAAAGGTGAAGTTTTGTATGGGAAGTTCTTCTCGTTTTACTGCCTTTGGCTGCTGTACAATGCTGTACAACACAAGTTAATTCCTGATAGGCGTTACCTGTCTTTCATTTAACTGTCCATTTCCCCTTCACTTCCGGATATATCCTGCCTGAGAAAGGCCCCTGGGTCAAATTTGATCAGTAATGATCACCAACGGTGTGCCGATTGAACATCGTAGCAAAACGTGAGTGGGAGAAGCCTAGAAAGTCACGGAGCGTCATGATAATGTGAATACGTCGTGTCATGCGAATCTGCGTGAAGTACAAAGACGCAAAGGTGCCTCACTGTATGTATATTAAATTGTGGCAGCCGGGTCGGCAAAGGTCTCTCACCACAATGAGCCGGAGCCATAGCATCCATCGTTGCGAGGTGCATGGGCTAATTAATCATATGGCGTTGTACACTCGCGACACCGCTTTAATTAAAAACTACATTTGTCAGAAAAGGTATCGTTAAGGGTCACGCGCTCGGTAACAACCTCGAAATCGTCACGACTGCTGCTGGCCCGTGGTAACGGATAATATTTCACGATTGGCCCAACTGTACTAATAGAAAATCATGAGCCAGTTTCGCCTGTAATTGACACGATAAATACCAGTAGCTTTGGAATAGAAAGAAAAATGCCTGCTCAATAAATTTATAAAAGGAACAGTGGAATATGCTCTACGCTACGGAACACCGGCCGTAAGAGGTAAAAGTGGTCTGAAAAAAAAAAGACATTACGGGAAAGATTTTCGTTTCCTGCTTGAGGAACAACTGCTTGCTCAGACAGATGCCAACACACACACGCCGGTGATGGCCGTGCCTTCTTTGCACGCAGAGAGAGTGGGAAAGCAAACAAAGAGGAGACATGATCCGGTTGTTTAGCTACCTCATCGCATGCCGTCGGCAGCATTCCTCTCATTGTCGCGGAATTCCTCGGTGACATAGAGGAACACGCGAGCACAGATGCAACGCCAGCTCTTTCACACGTTTACACCCGTAAAGGTGTGAAGTCCTCCCTTTTCTCCCGCTTTACCAATAGCCCCGCCGCTACGCATTATTCTTTCGCATGGTGCGTCGGCGAAAATTTGGTGTCGGTCCTGGTTTGTTAGAGAATGCGCTGGTACTGGCAGATACCGTTCATGAGCTTCACGTTTTGCAGATCGATTGCCGTGCTTGCTAAGCTGCGTACTACGCTCAGGCGACGTACGGGAATCCGTCACCTTGCGGAAAAGAGTGGCGCGCGCATTCGCCGCTAAGACACGTATCCTGAGCCTTTGCTCGGCTGCCTGCTGTGCTCGTTGCAACACAACCAGATGCGATGACTTATAGGGTAGAGAACCGTGATTGCTGCGAAGAGAGCAGCTGAGGGTGCGTGGTTGTTGGGCTGCCTTTACGAATGAGCGGAACAAGCGAGTGGAAACCTTGATAAGGGCTCAGTCGGTTTTCCGCAATCGCGAACGCGCGAGCTATACGCTGAATTAGATTCCCAACTTCGTGCAGATGGGACGAGTAAGCCGTGAACTTGCATAGGAAAACGAGTTGAGCTCATTTCTCGATAAGAGGACGACGCTGATTTCGTCATAACTCAAATATAAAAATATTCCATTCAGCAAACATGTAAGGTTCGTATATAGTTTGTTAAGCGGGTAATGAAATGTTATGTATCTAATTGCGATATGCCTCCCATTTTAACAAGAAAGTGTTTTAGCCGGGGTTCACCATGGCTCCACTCACTGAATTACGTTACAGATATCTCGCTGCAAAATATACTGTCAAATGACGAAGAAAATAACTATAAAAAAAAGCTCCGTCACCGAAAGTCAAACCTACGCCTTTTAGCTCCGCTGTGCGTGGCGCGTAACAACTCGGCCACAAAACGTACGATCTTCGTTATTCTAACAATGAGCTATTTATATACAGCATTTACTGTCGGCGGTTCTCCGAGCTCGGTGACGTCAGCCTGTCCGCGTCATGACTTGTGAGGTATGGCGACGGGCATGAAGGTACGCTTTAAAGGCCGTCGCTCCAGGCGTCGCAACGTGAATTCGTGATAGGGGCGTTTTGTACGTCTTGTTCTGGAGTTGCAGTTCCAACGCGCACGAAGGTCACTTCACTCTCTGCAGTGGCAGCGTTTGCGAAAGAAGCGCGCTGCTCAGACACGATGTAACTGTCGCAGTTGTTAGTTATCACTGACCCGTGTGCTTAGATTTAAATGCAGGGTAAACAACCCCAGATCGTCGAAATTTCTGGAGCTCTTCACCACGGCGTCTCTCACAATGAGATCATGGTTTGGGGACATTAAACCCCAGTTCCTATTGTCACCTCGCAATCATCCTTTGCACACATGTGCGCTCGTTTCGCGCGTTCTTCTTTGTGATTGAACATGACGCTTGAGGTGTCGAGCTGTATCAGTTGTTAATTTACGCTTTTCCTGCATGTTTGTTTTGCGCGACCTTTCTGCCTGACGAATGAGCGGCAAGTTTCGAGCTGCTGGCCGCGTTCTTGGCACAACAATTCGTTGTATAGCAGTGATTCCCTTGCGCCCCACCGTGGTGGTCTAGTGGCTAAGGTACTCGGTTGCTGACCCGTAAGTCATGGAATCGAGTCCCGGCTGCGGCGGCTGCATTTTCGATGGAGGCGGAAATGTTGTAGGCCCGTGTGCTCATATTTGGGTGCACCTTAAAAATCCCCAGATGGTCGAAATTTCCGGAGCCCTCCACTACGGCGTCTCTCATAAATATACGGTGGTTGTGGGACGTTAAACGCCATAAATCAATCAATTAGTGATTCATTTGCCCTTTTGGCAAATAATGCACAATAAACGACCATTAATTTCTGTGAACACAAGTTTCATTTTCGCGTTTTATTGAATGCTATGACAAAATGATCAGCAGAGTTTTTTTTACACCTAAGCAAAGTTTATATATATTGCATAAACAGGCCGCACTGATTCGAATAATAATATCACGCAATGTGTATGCTTATGCATGGCACCCTTCACAAACCACGCCAAAATGCTTTGGGCCCTATGCGTACATGCACGCTGGAACACACACACACAGCTATACCTCGAGTACGCTGTTTCACCCGAGAGAACTATCAGGAGAGAAGGCGCGTGTGAATTGTAACGGGAGATATTCGTAACTTCGTTTGATGCCACTATAGACCTTGTGTAGCAACTATCGATACAGATCGGATGTATTTCAAAGTGTGGACACATTTTCCCACAATTGTGGCACCCCAGTAAGCAATATTTAATGCAAATTTCACTCTTAGTTTGCTTCAAGGCTGACTGTATGGCACGCGGCTGTCAATAAATGGGCAATGAAAAAGACTGGCACACCTGACCTGTGACACGGACAGTAAAGGCTGTTAATTGGCCCGCTTTATCATAGAAAATGATGTAACCTATAACGACTAAATATAATATGACCGTGTCCAGAACGAACAATCGCCGTCCTCTGGCTAGCAGCCCTGGATGTCATCAATTTTTTTGACGCGCGAATTGAATAACTCTAAAGCAAATTCCATTGAGGCAGTATACGCCTGCTTAACTCTGACGAAGCCTCGAGGTGTCGGAATCTGCCAAGAAGTGCTCCGTATTACGCAGTAATTGTCAAGTTCAAATGATACATTTTCTTCTACATCTCCACGCCTTACTCGTTTGTTTTGAGAAAGATCACTGTCCTCTACGTAAGGGCCTCTTTAATACGCAGGCCACCTTTTCACCCATGCGAAATTTTCTGGTTTATTCATTGTGTTTCCTTATTGGGCGAATCATTTCTATGTTATCCACTCAATCTCACCCACGCCTTTGCACAGCCTAGTCTTGTACTATATGCCCCCAGGTATCGTCTCCCGCTCCCCCTCACTCCACCACCACCACCGCGAACATTTCTATTTTTCCCACATCCCCCTGCAGGTTCCTTTCCTCTATACTTCTTCCTTGCATGAAAAGCTAGCTACAGCTTCTTTTATAGGTAGGTTGCTGGTTCGCTGTTTTTGTTCGCAGTTCCCTTTTTAGTTTTGAATTTACCTTCTTCGCCATTGCTCTCAAGCGACGTGCATTACTTCATTTGCTTTCCGCATTATTTGGGAATACAGTGAACAAAATGCTAGAGAAGGAACGGAGAAATAAGAGCAAGATAGAGCGAAAGCGACCTGCACGCTGCAGTGTCCTTGTGGTAGTACTGTGCAGTATTCGCATATATGAGGCTCTGATACGCGGGATAAGTTATCTTGCATTTGAATACTGGCTTTTTATAAATGGGGAAATATTTGATTATAAGTTAGATCAGTTAAATCTGATAATCTTCCATGACTGATATCAATAGGCGCCGCGTCGCCATTGCATGTTTTTGTATGTACCTGGTGCCGACGTTTTTATTCTTCGTTTTATAATTTTAGTCCTTTCTTTTAGGTTGCTTTACAGCAAATGCCGCTATAATGAGTCATTTTTTTCCTTCCTACACGTGAACGCTGACAGATGCAGCACCAATAACATCGTATACAGCATCACAAACTCTATGTCTTGTCTCTTTTATTTCTTGCAATTGTGAAAGGCAAACTCAACGGTGTCGCCAAAACGGAGCCGCAAAACGGCATTGGCTTTCAGTGACATTTTTTTTCCTTATTTAATAACCTACGAAATTCCGTTTCACCACAAGGGCCAAGAAAATATTGCGACAACAACAAATTCTTATGTTGCTGACTCTTTTTATATTTCATCTTGGGTAACTCTACAAAACCCTCTGTAAGAGATTACGACAATTCTAGGCCAGAGCACGTAGATGGGCATACGAGCCGTCCACTGATGCCTGCCTAGATCCTACGCATGCCAGCGATTGCACCATGTCCTTATAATCAAAGTTCAGAATTTCTGCCCGAGTCATAAAGCACACACACCCCTCGACCGGCGTTCCTTCAGGCTCCTTCAAGACACGCTGGGCGTTTCCTCTCTGCCTACGCAGTATCGTTGGCAGACCTGGCACGCAGGGTGAGTTATCGCATACACCTTCCATGCGACGAAGGTGGGCCGACTCGTTTGGGCTCTGCTTCAGCAGCGTTCGTCGTGCACGCTCGCGTGCATTATTTTGTGGGTAGAACATACGATGCGTGAAGGGATGTTATCGATTACAAATTTATACAGCACACGACAGCGACGGCAAAACTCTGTCGTGAGTATCCTTGCAATTGATATTTTAAGAATAGGAATAAGTGATAAAAAGTGACAGCATGTCCACGGGGTGAAGGATGGAGAGTGGGGCGAAGCATCCATCCGTCCATTCGTTCTTGCTTCCGTCCATCAATGCGTCCGTCTGTGTGACCATCCGTGCATCCAACCGCCCGCCCGTCCGTGCGTACGTCTGTTCGTGCGTCTGTTCGTGCGTCCGTCCCTTCGTTCGTCCAGGCATCCGCCCCTGCGTCCATCCATGCGTCCATCCGTCCGTGCAGCCATCAGTGCGTCCGTTCATGCATCTCTCTGTGTGTCCGTTCGTCCATCTATTCAACACTCCAAGTACCAGCACCTCGCATCTTTTCATCATATATTCCGCATATAGAGAAAGTGTTCCCGAGGACGACGACGAAGTTACTTAGTGATAGAACGCGTCTGTCTCCACTAACTGTTTTTCGTTATATTTTCCACAATTCCTGGGACGCTCTCTGCGTCCCGCCTTGTGGCGATGGCAGCGGCGACTTCTATAGGCCCACGTAATCAAAGTCAGCGCCTTCAAGCTCTTCTGTGGCTCAAGGCTCATGGTCCATCACCAGTGACGGCTCAAGAGATGCTCCTGCTCTCGTGCCCTTGGACGAAGAACGAACTGCTGGCCCGTCTGGCTACAGCTCAACATTTGTAAGCTCCGCAAGGAAACGAGGCTCTTGGTGCCGCTCCAGTGAAGACACGGACATCTACTCAGTCGACGGCGACAACTCATCAGATGGCAGCTTCGTGTCTATGATGAGCCGCAAGGCCAAAAGGAGGCTCATCAAGACGTCATCACCAGCAAGCACGTCAACCATAAAGGCAAGGAGTGAAGGCTGGCCGCATACCATTCTCTTCATGCCCATGGATCCTTCCGCCAGCCTTCGAAAATTGAACAGGCAAGCCATTTCCAATGTTCTTGAAGGAATAGCACAGAATGAAATCACAGAGGTCCGGCTAAACACACGTAAGAACGTTTTAGCTGTTGACACAACACATGCAGACACGCTGGAGAAGCTTCGAATGATGACAGAGTTTGGAGATGTCAAAGTACGAGCGGTCATACCGATGACTGGGACCTGCACTGCAGGTGTCATTTACGACATTGACTTGGCCATCCCAAACACGGATCTACCCATTCTGATAAAACCGGCGTACGAAAGAGTGGTCATTAAGCATATAAGCCGCCTCGGGAACAGCCGCTGCGTTAAGATAGTCTTTAAGGGCGACTCAATCCCTACGCACGTCAAGGTGGGACATTTCCGGCATGTGGTACGGCATTTTGTCCCAAAGCCGCTTCAGTGCCACAAGTGTTTCAAGATCGGCCATGTCAAGGGCGTCTGTGCGAACTCTACTGTATGCCCCCGGTGCGCGGAGGCGCACACGGTAGACAAATTAGACACCGAACGATGGAGGAAATTTTGTGCGTCGCTAGATCCTCATAAACCACTGTCTCAGATATGGAGAATTGTGCGAGGCCTACGTTCTGTTCCAGAACAGCGTTTTCCCTTCAGAGCCTTTGCACTTTTTGATCGCCGGCATGAAATTGAGGTAGCAGAAAATTTCTGCGCTATGACCGTGGGACAGACAGCGTACACAAGCCTAAATAAAGTGAATGATATCCCTCACTCATGGGACCCATGCATGGAAGTACCGTTTACATCACAGGAGCTCGATGCGGCGCTCGTCTTGTGTAATAAGTCGTCGTCAACTGGCCCGGATGACATCTCATACAGGATGCTGTGCAACCTTGATAAACGGGCACGAGAAGCACTCCTTAACATCTTCAACAATTCCTGGCAAGCTGGCGTCGTTCCGCAAGATTGGAAGATTAGCCGCTTGGTACCGATTCTTAAGCCTGGCAAATTTCCCCTGGACATTGCCTCTTACCGACTGATCGCACTCTCCTGTTGCGTAGGAAAGGTAATGGAGAGAATGATCTTGGCCAAGTTTGAATGGTACCTGGAATACTATGAGATATATCCGAACGCCATGGCTGGTTTTCGCCGTCACCGATGTTTGATCGACAATGTTATAGATCTCGTCACATATGTCCAGCAACAAAAGGCAGGTAAACGACTATCTGCAGCCATGTTCCTTGACGTAAAAGGAGCATACGACAACGTTCTACATGACGCCATCCTCGAAGCCGTTGAGTCAGTGGGCCTAGGCGGGCAACTGTATTGTTAGACACGCAGTTATTTAACAGGGCGGACCTTATTTGTGAACACTGCAGATGGTCCAACCTCCCAACACCCAACGTATCGTGGAGTCCCGCAAGGTGGCGTCTTGAGTCCAACCCTCTTCAACCTCGTTCTCATTGGTCTTGTAGAACGACTACCAAGTGTGGTCAAGTTATCCATGTACGCTGACGACATCTGCGTCTGGACATCTGGCGTGACAAGACCTCAGGTACGCGCAAGACTTCAGAAAGCTGTGACGTTGGTATCAGTGTACCTCAAGGACCAGGGTCTGAAAATCTCGCCAGCGAAATGCGCAATGATTGCTTTTAGTCGAAAGCCAATGAGACCATACGCTATATCAATCGATGGCCAAATCATACCATATGTCAGGACGCACAGATTTTTAGGCGTATTCATTGATAGAGACCTCTGCTTGGGCCCACATGTGGCCCACATGAAGAAGAGGCTGACAGAAATTGCTAACTTATTCAAGTATCTTGGAGGAAAAACCTGGGGGACTTCAGTATATGCAATGATGCAATTGTACAAGACGCTTTTTCTTGGCTATTTGCGCTACAGTTTGCCTGTGTTGATCAACACCTGTAGAACCAACATTCGGACTCTCGAAAGCATCCAGGATATGGCTCTGCGAGTTTGTCTGGGGCTACCGCGATGTTCATCAACAGCTGACACAATCGAGATCGCTAATGACTACCCGCTAAAGACGCATATCATGATGGAAGTGCTCAAAGCACACGTGAGGCATCTTACTCGTGCCCCTGCCCATCATCTAGCTTCACTGCCAGAAGCCCGACCTCGTGCCTCATTTTGGCAGACAGACTTGTCATATCGCACACGCATTCCTGCGGGATATACAACTCCATCGAGGATTTCAACTTCCCCATGGAGTATGAACTATGCACATGTTGAACTAACAGTTCGAGGCATAGGGTCAAAAAGGCCGGCTCTCGTCTCCAGCGCTAAAGCAGCTTTCTCTTCTCTTGTTATATGAGAAATACAGTGAGCATACTCATCTATATACTGACGCTTCAACTAAAGTGGATGGGTCTGCAGGGTCGGTGATCTTTCCTGCAACAGCGACAACTGTGAAGTTTTGTTTATCCCACCAGACATCATCGACAGCTGCGGAACTTGCTGCTCTACGTAGCGCAATTCAAGTCATTAAACACCAAGAAGCCGAGAAATGGAGCGTGTTCACGGACTCTAAGGCAGCACTACAGTGTTTGATATTCGCCTTACGCCGGGGAACTCATGAACAACTAGTGCTGGAAATTACTGAAACTAGTGCTGGAATTACTGGAGTTACTAAACTTTTTGCGTGGCAGTGGCATATTGTACAGACTGTAGCACCCTACCTCCCCCCCCTTTTTTTTGCGCGCGTCTATTTCCCTCTTTGCTTTCTTTCCAATCTTTCTTCCCCATTCTTCCTTCTCCTAGTGCAGGGTAGCAAACCGGATGCTCCATTTTCTTGTTAACTTCCCTGTCTTTCCCTCATTTTATTCTCTCTCTTTCTCTCCGCATATAGAAGGATAGAAGGACCGCCATTCAGCGGACAATCCAAGGACTAAACGAGAGGTGGCACACGCACACTTTCTTACTGCTTGCGCTTCGTGTCTACTCCCACCTTTAACCACCTCGAGTTCATGGAATATACTAGTTAACTGTATTCATGGCACTGCGGCCCAACGCTCGCTAAACCTTTCGAAAACCAAGGAGGTTACGCCCAGCGAGCATAACGTAGCAACCTTTTCTTGTCAGATAGTGCTCAATGTATATGCCAATGGCTGATAATGGGGAATGAGAGACAGGATCATTCGGCTTCTAGTTAACGCGCACGCCGCGAACATTTTATTGTTAAACAAAGCACAGAAGAAATCTCCCACCGGCAGCACCTTGCAGGTCAAAATGTAAGACCGGATACGCACTACGACGAAGGATGAACAGGTGCCGCTCTAAGGAGCTTCGCTCCTAAAATGAGAGAAAATGATAACATGGCACCCTCACGAATAAATGCGCCGCTCATGTGCTAGTGCTCGTGCCAACTGGTGCACCTTTGAAATCCATGCAGCTTAAGAAGCGTTTTCGCCGCAGTAAGGCAGCATAATGATGCATAAGTACGTCATCTTTTCACCTTCCTTGCAAACATTTGCGTCAGCATTTAGAGCTTCTCGTTTTCTTTCCAGTGATTTTCACGTTTAACCTACTACACCTAAAGGCGTAGATGCCTGCGAATTACTTAAAAGGCTGCATCATTTCTTTTAGCTAATGCAAAAAAGAAACAAAAGATTTCGCCTGAATGGGTGCCAGCAAAATTGCCGTTCCGTTTATATTTTCCACCAAAGGTTAGAGTGCATCAGCCAAAAGCATTCAAATAAACGGGAGTCATATTGGAAACCACTTGAACCCTAAGCCTACCATTTCGCTTTCGCCAATAAACTGCAGTCATTTTATCGCTACTTGTGCGTTGTTCATCTATACGCTGAGTAACAAAAAACTGCTGCGATCAGGACTTCAATTAAGCCGAGTACACTATTGAAATTTATAGCACATGTACCCTTAACCACGTTTTTTTTTTCGTTTAAAACAAGCCTGTGCAAACTCTGTGGGTATTTGTCCCTAGAAGAATATCTGAATGGAGGCTAGAAATTTCATCCTCACTGTGCACGGGGAAAATACATAAAGCTTTCTGAAAAAGAGAGATATGAAGAAGACCGAGAGGCTAACCAGCTTTTAGCATCTGGTTAGCTGCCCTCCAACGGGTACACGTTATCACAAAAATTGTGGGACTCTTAAGCTTCGTTTCGAACAGTGTAACGCGATAGCGATGTTCTGTTCCTTGTGTGTACATTAAACACTTTTTGTACGAAATATTTTCGAACTTGCTATATGCACCCATTGCGTGACCTTATGGGTGCAAGAGCGCGGGGGCTTTTTGTAGGAGTGATTGGCTTTAACCTATGAACTCATTATAATAATCTTATGTTATGACGCCTTATGGCAATGTGCGCTTGCACTACAAATTATTTCGGGAATATTTCATGTTGTATTGTGAAGCATGTATACAGTGCGCGTAGTTTGTGACGCACAGAAGTTATTCACTGCATTTTCAAGCAGAGGAAGCTGTTTTCACTTCATTCACCGGCAAAGGCGTGGCTCTGTTGTAGAACGCCCTACCCACTTGCCACTCAAGTGAGCCAGATTCGATCGCCACTCAAGCTCAGAACTTTATTTTATTTGCACCTTTCTTGAATTTTAGGTCACACAAAGAATATAATTTTTCGCTTACAACCAACTACGACGATGCCGTAATTTCGACGAAATGAGCTCTTTAGCGCTCTCGCGTCAACACTGCGGAGCCGCCGAATTTCTTTGCGAGTTTCAAAACGTACCAAAGTGGTATTCTTGAGTCACGTGCATTTGGATGCTCTCAGTATTACTTTGTTCACTAGTACAATGCGTACTAGTGTACATAGATACGCTCAGTCTGGTATCCCATTTGCTCGCACCAGATTCTACATTGTTGCACTTTTTCTTTCTTCCCCGATGATTTCTCTTCCTCGTCGAAGCCTCAGCACAGGCCTGCAGGCGCCTTAACTCGACAAGCAGTGAGAGCGAATAGAAACGAGCAGCGGCTGCCACGCTAAAGGATCAGGCGGGGAAGCATCCGGAGGCGGCTGTGATGGAGAGTGAGCTGGTCTCAGGGAATCAGAAGAGGGTGGACGCTGGCGAGGCCATAGCGAAGCACCGCCGCATTTCGCTGTTTGTACGCGGGCGCTCTGGCGTGCTTTGTCGAACGAACCCGCTAGACGCGTCATTTGCGCTACAGACGCCGCTTCCGGGAAATAGAGAATAAAAAAAAGGACGTGAAAGCGTAGGAGGCGAAGGAGCACTGTGTGTAGTCTAACCAATACAGCGTGGCGGCTGAATCGACGAGGAGTGCCTGAGATTTTCTTTCCAGTTTGTACTTGCAAGTATGAACTTACATTGGTGTCGACTATTATTGATTTTTTTTCTTCCTATACTTTAATACTGTAACGAAGGCTCACGCGTCTACTTTTCTGGGTGCTTATCCAGGAGTTCAGAATTTTTTTTTAGAAATGCAGGCTGGATATCTTTGCTCAATCATTTCGCAGTGGGCTGTTTAGTGAGATTCCGTGACTGTGTTGTTGGGAAATAAAAAAAAGGGGAAATGTTATTACAGTAACCTTATATCACGACGCAGAAACTTCCTTTCTGTTTGCCGCCTTCAGGAATTCAGGCCAAGCAAAAATATGCGGTGCGTTTTTCTGAAGTAGTGACAAGAAAAGAAAAAGAAATTGTATGAGATGACATAAGGAACGCACAAATGTGGACATCAATAAGCGTGGCTTGACGATAAGAGCAAAAATAGAAAGAAGAATTGCGAAGAATCTTGTCTGACGGACAAAATGAAAAAGAAAGAGAGAAAGGAGATGGAACGGGTCTCGAAGCGCGCGAGATAATTCTTGCGAACGGTGCCGCGACTGCCCACGTGGCGCATGGCTTTAGCAAATTTGTTTGCCGACAGTCGTGAATTCTTGTTTGCACCGGTTTACGCGATGGCGAATCCGGCTTCTCCGTGCCGTACACCACACGCGTCAGATGAAAGAAAGAAGAATGAATAAAACCGCGCCGCGATAGAGGAGAAAGAGAGAAGTACGGCTATGTGTGGGGCGGCTATTTGTAGGAAAATGAAGAAGAGAGCTTCCTTGGGGAGGAGTGGAAAGGCTGAGAAGGAGAAAGTTTTCGCGTGTGAAACACTTTGGTCGCTGGTTTCCGCTAAACCTCAGCTGCTCACCAAGCAAACATGGGACGCGAAAGAGTGAAAGAGAGCGGAAGAGGAGCAAAAAGTAGACCTTTCTCTGGATGAGGAAGAAAAAGAAAGGTGAACAGCAATAAAATCATCGAAAAAAGAAAAAAAACGCTCGAAGTAGAGACTGTGCACCGCCGAACAGATAGGGGAGAAAAAGAAAGAAAGCGAGCTGGGAAAGCGGAGTTAGTCCTGGGATGAGACGAGAAGCACGGATAGGGAAGGTAAAAGGGAACCCCCAAGATGCGCTCTGCAAATAGAAACGAACAGTGCGTGTGTGTTAGCGCACGCGTATGTGCGGTTGGGCGCCTGCTCGGAAGAAAGTAAAACCGCGCTGGTGCGAGTCCTGTAAACCGCCGGAGCAAACACACAGTGGGTGGAAGACGTTGCACCGGCACGACGCCGGCGGCAGAGCTCCGGAGAGAGATCGCGAATGCCGTAAACATGTTAAAGTAAACACACAAAGCGGCGTGCCTCCTTTCCGCGAATGCCACGGTTTGGGTTCCGAGAGGGACAGGAAGAGACCCGCCGTTCCCGAAGCCAAAAAGGAGTGCGGTGGATGAGTGCACAGATGTAACTCGAGGGTCGACCACGCGGGAGAGTGGAGCGTGCAGTCATTTGACGAGTTTCGCAGTTAGGACGATGCGACGCGATTCGACGAATGTCGCAGAGTTTAGTGCGACTGCAGACTGAAAGGCACCGACACCATGTAGTACGTGCCAAGGAGGCCACGCAATCCGAAACCCGCACTGTGTCACGCGTGATATGGCAAAAGCTGGAGCAGGACCCTGTTACTATAACAAAACTGATCTGCTGCAAGGCTTACTAGAGCCCGACCTTCGCTGATTAATGAACGTGAATGAGGCATTGCATGCGATGAGGATAGAACTAGCAGCCTATATATCGGACCGCGAGCCGGGATTCAGTATTTTAAACTGCAATTGAACTGCTACAGCTTTTTCTTTATTGTCTGCATTCTCTGCTCCCACTCGTATGACAGTGTCGCAATGTTTAATCATTTACACTCCATGGAGCATATTAGTTAACTCTGGATTAAAAAGTTTGGCTCCTAGTATATTTTTAAAAAATGCTACAATTCTATGCATTCGCGCAGAATAATAGTGAATCAAGTGCAATGTTATCTTGGGTTAAATTTCTCACAACTGGTGGCTATATGAATGATAGTATTATTTTTAACGTGTAATAAATTTCGATGCGCTTTCATAAATAATTGGTTGCTCTACGAATATGTCACAATTGACTACGGATCGATCTCACTCATTCAGGCCCATGCCACTGGACTTGGAAGTATTGTTCTAAGCAACGTACTTTGCTTCGACAAATCAAATGCAACTAAAATATTTATTGTAGACCAAAGTGGAACATAAGCTATTCTGTATAGCAACATTTTTTTTCTCTCCTAAAGAAACAGTCATTTAAGCATGCCTTTTTGGGTAAATGTATAGGAACGATGTTCTTCTGGGCGAATGTCAGGATGTAAAAAAAAAGGTCATTTTACAATAGCTTACAGTTGTGTTTACAAAAGCTACGGCTCAAAAATAAAGGTTATAGGGTAGCTTTCGTAAAAAAAAAGAACACGTGTCTTTGTTTTAGGAATTTTGCCTAAAAAACAACACTGTTCGCTGTATTATTGGGTCCCATAATTCCTTCAGACGTATGACATCTCAACGAAGGCTTCTTCTGGCGAGTTTACATAGCGACATATAGTATACATATTGAGGTAACCGTAATATTGGAAGAACATGCATGGAGTTGAGAGCATACCTAAACAAAGGACAACCTTAAACAATTCCTTTTTTTTGCAGTTTTTTTTTGTGTTCTCAACTTAAGAAATCTCTTTCTGTCTGAAAAGTAGATGTCTCCCACTGTGTGGCGCACGGAAGCCCGCAGCCAAATCCACTTGTGCTCGAAAGTGGAACAACATGCCGCATCTCGCAAGTGTTCAGAAACGTCTGTTTCGAAATGCGAAGAAGAAAAAATAAAGGCACGAAAAACAAAACACGGCAAAGTTCAACCCGAAGCTCACTTCTTGTTACCGTGAGCCCGAGATACACACAAATTCCGAGCCTAAAACCCCCATGAACCGGGAGAACAGAAATAAGCGACGACTGCGCTCTCAGCGGCGTATCTAGGAAGAACCGGTGTGGTTCAGTAGACACAACTGAATACAAAACAAGCACGCAGTGACACAATTTTACACTTAGATCCAGCTGCAGCACGCTGCGTCGTGTGTCGCCGACTGCGTTTTCGCCTGGTTATTTCGGTGCAGAAGACCGAGAAGCCTTCAGTAACTCGTAGTGTGGCGCTCTCGTTCATGACTTAATTGAGTTTCTATCGAACGTGTTAGGGGTAGTACTCTTAATGATTACCGCAATGCACGTTTGTTCTATTCTTCCACGTTCACTTTTAATGAAAACTATCGATAAATGTCTTGAAAACTGCAGAAGTAAAAAAATGTCATAGGTTTAAAATGTCGAAGCGATAGTCGTACATGTTTCGCATGACTTCCCTTCCTTCATCGTGCTTTTAAATTAGTTGAGATTTCGGCACACTTACTCCCTTCGGTCTGCTTCGGTATGTGCGCGCATGTGTAGAGACGAATACTACCTCATTGGATCGGTGGCTGTACTATCGTAAATGGCACTTGCAGCATCCATCTTATCATGCTATTCTGTCTGATGTGTTACGCTAAATGGTAGTTTTAATATACGTAATTAACTAGCCCAGTTCCAAAGCACAAGACTTAATGATATGGGAAGAGATCTCGTTCTAAAAGAAAAAAAGATTTGTTGTCTTACTTTAGCTGAATTTCGCCCAAAGACTCTAAACATCTTTATTTGAGCCTACATCCGCCAAAAAAATATTACATATACCTTCGTTCACCCAATGTGAGAGTTGCCATCAGACCTGCAGAATCCGTTTAGCGCTTCCACAAAGCCTCCTGCCCTGGGGGTACCATCCCTTGGCCGGTAGAGTCTGTGGTTTAGCGTTGGAACAAGCAGCACTTGTATAGCTCACACACCACAAACTGATTTCTGTGATTTAACTCGTGATTATGTAATGATTTCGTGATTTAACTCGGGATTGGTCAGTCTCCAACCCGTCTAGTCTGCTGTGCTATCTGGCATTTCCATCTTTACGAAATAGCCTCTCATTTCGTATATAATCCGGTTTGTAATTTTTATGCATGTTATCCGGCGAAGCGGGTAACTTAGGTTATAACCCATATTAGGGGTTATGACGACGAGAAGACGTTTATAGACGACCATAAAAGTGGTTGAGTATGCAGGCGTAACGACAGTGAAAGGAACCGGAGCCCGGGCTCCGGTGCACCGAATCAGTAGTACGATTCCTCAAAAATGCTCTTATCCAAAGCCGTTTGCATCTCGTCCCTTCTTGTTTCTTTCCTTTCATCTTTCGCACTTGATATCCTGGCAAACAAACTGCCACAGCTACAACGCTGCTCATCTGTCAGGGTTACGCTGCCACCGGTGCGACGGGACAATTTCGTCGTCCCGAATCTCCATGAGTTTCCTTTTACACCTCGAATGAGTGTTCTTGTTTTTGTTTTTTGTTTTTGCGCAAGAACACTCGGTATTCAGAATGACGGCAAGCATACTCGCTTCTTTACGTGGCCTCGCGCGGGTTCATATGTGGTTTTACGCTTCTAAAGGATTCACAAGTTAGCGTGGCTAGGCTCGCGGTATTTTCGCTGGTCCCAGTAATAGAGAATAAGGTAGGCACAGAGACAACCACCGCAAGTGGAGTCTTGCTTTTGACCTGCGCGTTGGCTTTGCTTGTATAAATGTATGTTAAGGTAAAGAATAAGCGATGCTCCAAAAACGTAGGTCACAATCTACGCTTATAGCGTTTCTTTACATTCTTTAGAAAAACTAAGGAATAAAGGATATTTATGAGTTTACATTACGCGTGCATGCAGAACCGCACTTGAATCAAATAACTGTTGTGCGTTCCTGATGGAAACAGCCATAGCCCCCAAAAAGATAAGTAGAAAAGGGAAGGTAATCAGGTAGAAGCCATTCGCAGACATTTCGAGGTGTGCTTATATCAGGAATGGCCGAATATAGCTTGTCACAGTAAGGGGTTGGAAAGTGAAAATAGGATGAGTGAGAGCTTTGCGGCTCAAGGACGTGTACAGTAAAAAAAAAGTGGGGAAAGAGAGTTATGCTTATGCAAAAATACATCATCAAAACAAACAGAATTACTGTAGGAAAGAATGCTCTGCTCGAAAATATTACGTGCCTTTCCCCCAACTAACATTAAAAAAAGGTTTTACCGATTTTTTTATAGTTATAGCTTAATGCTCTTTTTGTGGATCCTAAAGGCCCCAGACAATTAAAGTAGTCGGCACTAAAGCCGGAAGAACGTGTCTTTGCTGATATTTCTTAATATCTCATGATACACTGAAGGCATAAGCACAAGCAGTAGCCTATACTAAGAAATCTGTTGCTGGCTTTGTCAATCATCTTTTTTATGTTCTACTCTATATCTGTATGTAGTAATACCATTGTTCTAAAATCATGTCCACGTTTTCTGAAAACCATCGCTGCGAAAGTGGACGTCTGCGTTTAATGAGCTCAGTTATTTTGGAACCAGTATTTTTAGAAAACGGCGTATAGTTTGAGTGCCCCACGGAAATAAATCAAAAACAATGCTAGACGTTGAAAAACGAAAATAATTTCAAGTCACACATTTTGTCGAGAAGCTCGTTTGCGTGTAGCGTGACCTCCTGTTCGCTTAAATTGCGACAACAAGGTTATGTGTTAGTTAAATTCATAAGCTGATGGCACTACAATACGGACTACATGTCGGTGAGTGCTATAGTTGTGTGTAAATATAGTGATGTGTAATCATCGCCATGCGTAGAATAATATTCAGTGTGTGGAGATCAGACCATTGAAAACTACCAATATGCCGGAACTAAAGCAGAACTATGAGGTAACGCATGTTTTATTCAGTCATTCGGGGATCAAAGCAATCTCGACTAGTACAATAACCAGAGGACATACGCCATTACGCGATAAGAAATGACAAGGTAGCAGCAGAGTAAATAGAAAAGTGAAGAAAAAGTCTAATATTTATGATTAGGTCAAATGATCTAGCCTGTACATAAAGCCTATCGCAATTGAAAAAAAAATGCTGAAAAGGGTAATTGTAGCTGCAGATAGATCTGACGTGGTACATAGCGCAGACAATTGCCTCTCACCAGAGCGTCAAGAATTAATGAAAGCAAGTAGGAAACCTATCTCGCTACACGGGCAAGCTTATACGTATAGGTAATATAATAGAACGGTGTTTCTGAAAGCGCAGATGGTGAGCGAAAATTCTCAAGATTCCAACTTGTGTGACAAAAGCACACGCGTGTAGAAGACAGCTGCGTATATAAGAAATGGCTTGTAGGCTGTGTCGGGCATATGAACGTTACTAAGTATCGTCATCACGGGATGACGTGACAGATAGCAAATATTTGAAACGTCACTATGACGTCACAAATTCCGGTGCGATGTCGTGACGTGACGCCGTGCAATGTTGTAGAACCCTCTTTTTGCGGTGAACAAATTCGGAGAGCGTGTTACCTCAACGATAGCAAATAAAGACTGCTCTTTGTGAGTGACGCGCAAAGCTATGGCTCGTGTTCTCTGTTCTGTTTTGCATTTAGCGCAGGTCTCGGTTACGTCCACCGACGGGGGTGTTCAAATGCTCCACCAAAATAAGCTGTTGTCCCATAACAGGTTTCGTGGCAAAGAATACTTGTGTTCGCAAGATCACTTATACTTATTCATATTTACTTTGCAACCGTTGTGATCAGTATTGGCGCAAACCAATCCGTTCTTCAATATCTGCCCGCATCTGTTCTTGCTACTCTTTGGTAATCATCGTTTCGTAGAGTTGGCGCTAGCCGAAACTTTACGAAATGCTTAAAAAAAACGACCCCAGTAGAGCGAATACTAAAGAAAAAGAAGACACTCTCAGTTATCACCGAAAGTCAGCAGTACGTCAGTTGCGGAGATTTATTCGCGTCGAATTTCCATAACAATTTCTTTCAAGCCACGTGCGGTTGACATCGGACCTCGGACGTGAGTGGACCACCACCCACATGAGCGCAGTTCGAGAGCCAAGAAAAGTAATAGACCGAGTGTACAGGCGTTGTCCGCAGATGCAGTGCGAAATGTGCGACACGCGCCATACGGACGTGTTGAGCAATCGGTTTATTTGGCCTAGAAACGGTGCTGCGTATAGGACATGCAGGAGAAAAGGCCATGAATGAAAGAAGAAAAATATCGTGTGAAAATTTCGCGGACCCGCCGTTAAAAATTAGAAAATAAAAAAGTGACTCAGCACGAGATGTATGCTACTTGTCTTGCGGGCATGCACGACGTTGTTATTCAGTGACATGCACAGCTGACAGTCGCTCCTGACCATCACGTACCGTTCAGAGTACAATAGAGTACACAGAGACTTTTTTTAGCGTTTCGAGCGTGTGTGCATGTAAGGAACGAAAGTAGTTCTTGGAAGACAGAGTCAAAAGTTATTTCGATGGCGCAATTGATTCACGTTCCCTGACACTGCCAGATGCGTTCTTTTTCCCTTTTTTATTATGATAGTGCATTTCGGTCGAAAGTTAAAAGCAATGCTTTTAGATGAAACGGGAATTAGCTCGAAGAATAACGTCCGTCTACGTTGTATATGAGAAATAGTGGCTGTATGTTGTTTATGCACTACTATGGCAGCCTTTCACTTTGAGCATAGATCCGTCAAACCGGTAGTGACTGCTTGGTGGCAAGGTGTTCTTTCTGCTTGGAAGGACGATAGAGGGCCCATTCACATCAGCAGTAGACCTAGTTAGACGAAGGTTGAAGGCATCAATGCTACTGTAAGAGATGTAGCAGTCAATGAATTTATGAAGCAGTTGGTCTGAGCGTCTCCTGAATTTAGCAGTGACACTTACATACGCTTTTTTTCTTATAGTATCTTTTAAGGGAAAGAAATGTGTCTTTGATAACAGTGATAGCAGTGCAGATTCAAGGGCAGGATAAATTGATTTGGGCTAACAGAGAAGAAAGCCAAGTAAAGGATATGGAAACTGCAAATAACATCTGTACTTGTCTTTGCTTTCTTGTGTGTTCTGCTGTGTATAGCAAAACAAAACGAGCTCTTAGTATTCCTCTTATTTCGTAAGTTTAGCTTACAGCCCTTCAACAAAATTTAAAAAAGACACAAAAAAGCAAATTTTTCAACAGAAAAAGAACAAAAGACAGACAAGTGATTTTTTCCTATTTCTCGCTTCTTATCCCCTGAAAAGCCCGTGTTTTTCTATATCATAATTTTATTTATAATCACCATGGTGGTGTCTCGAGAATTGTATTTGTAGTGAGTTACCCTGATGAGGAAACTGATTTGTCAATAAACATTATATTAAAACAGTACTTTGAGGTGCCATACACACGCAATATAATTAGACTTGGTGCGTATAACCGTCATTCATGTGTTACAAGAGTGCTAGCCTCGGGAAGCGCCGTGAAACTGAATATCTTTGGCGGTGAGAACACACAGAATTGTTATATGTCGATGACTTTCTTTAGTGTTTGTTTCTCACTGTCGCAATAACGGTCATGTCACATGGCGCTCGAGGGTTTAATTGTGTAAATGCCTTGGATCGAGTTTCTGTAACTCAGATGTTTGGACAATACTGGCAAAGAGCACACAAAGTTGGTCAGTCCGCAGCTTGCGCCACTGAAGCAAATATGAAAATGCTTGAGTAACGATGAAAGTAAAAATTGGGCTGATCCCGCGTACAGTGGGAATTGATAATATGCGAAACACGCATCAGGAAGGTTGATTTGTCACTTTAATGTCAACACAACGTTTTGAGGCGGACGCAAATTATGCCGTACATCACTTACAAGTCGTGAATACCCTGTTTACGTCAAGCATTTGCGTTCGTCATCCATACACGCCACGTGATGCCCAATTTGGTATACGTGGAGCTAGCGCAAGGGCTGCGAGCACGCTTTGAGCGTAGCAAGTAGTCATGTTTTACATGACATGCATGTCATGGTTATCATGCTTGGACATGTCAATTACCCTCGTCGTCCGTTCGCGTCACGTAATACCAAATTCAGTATATGTGAAGCTAATGAAACGGCTGCGAGTGCATCATGAGTGTGGTGTGTAGTCATGACTTACATGACATACATGTGATGATTTCCACGTTAGGGTCTGTCACTTAAGTTCGACCTGCAGTCATGTCGTACCATACCAGTTTTGTAATGCCATATGAACGAAACTACCGCAAGAGAAAATGGACCATGAAGTGTAAATCAAGACATTCACGACATTATTCTTATGATATTTATGTTATCACTAGTCATTTATGCTCGTCATACAGTCATCTTATGTCCTACCGTTTTTGGTAAGGAAGGGAAATAGGAGGAAAAGAATTGAAGGGAGGTTAACCAGTCTATAGGCAGCCGGTTTGCTACCCTGCGCATGGGAGGGGGATGGGCGAGGCGAAAGATAGAGGAGAGAGGGAGGAGAGATCAACACAGCACATTAGGCAGCACACGCACGCACACTCAGTCCTAGTCCCGTCTTGTCTTTCGTGGTGTGTGACATTGCTGTTATAGCCGCTTGTTCAAGTCCGTGTTGCGTAGGAATTTCAACAGTGCTTTGTCGCCTTCTGTTGCAATGTCCTCTCTCCGGCACTTGAAAGAATACTTTCCACAGATATTTGGCTGTTGTCGATGCGCGCAAGAACGGACGCCAGTGACTGTCTCTGGATGTCATACAATGGACAGTCGCACAGGATGTGGTGTAGCGTCTCTTCGCAACGACAGGCATGGCAGAGAACGTTATCGGCCATTTCTACGACAAATTAATAAGATTTTGTAAATGCCACCCCCAGCCATAAGCGATGAAGAAGGGCGGCTTCTCTTTAATTTCACGTAAGGCTACCATTATCAAAACGGCCAGGAGAGCAAAATGTTGTAGGCGGATGGATGGATGGATGGATGGATGGATGGATGGATGGATGGATGGATGGATGGATGGATGGATGGATGGATGGATGGATGGATGGATGGATGGATGGATGGATGGATGGATGGACGGATGGATGGATGGATGGATGGATGGATGGATGGATGGATGGATGGATGGATGGATGGATGGACGGACGGACGGACGGACGGACGGACGGATGGATGGATGGATGGATGGATGGATGGATGGATGGATGGATGGACGGACGGATGGACGGACGGACGGACGAACGGACGGACGGACGGACGGACAATGGGAAATCGTTGAACAGAGAATGTCACTGGATTCACAAGCGGACCTGTCTTCATCGAGGCAGCAACGAAGATAATTCCACTCTTTGAAAGGTGGGCGCTAGTGCCATTTCTCCTTTAGGCATTTTTCATCACTTCAAGCGTCCACTTCTTCATGAACGCATATTACTATAGTTTCACCTAAGCATGATGTGATACGCAGGATGTGAGAAGTAGACTTGGCAATCTATCTGTAGAAAAAAAAGAATTCCGGAAGTTTGCATTGAATCACGCAAAGCTTGGCAATGGGAAGCACAGGCCAGTTGCCCCTGATGCTCCCCGTCGACCAACACGTCCAGTTTTGAGACGCGACGCACGCCTCTGGAGTATGCACTTTCGTAGGGCCACTTTCGTAGGGCGTAGATAAAGCGCAGCCAGGCTTCGCACTGTAGAGCGGAGGTTGCGCGCGATGTCTGTGCCGGTGGGCGTGGCTCAGTCACCACGCATGCGCAGCTTGTCCAAACGGTGCAGTATCTAGTCGCGATGTTTGCTTCTGTTTTCTTTCAAGTCTGAGTGAAACTTCGTAAATAGTTTACTCGACGTCTGTGTGGCTGCTTGTGCTATATGTTTATCAGCGTATATATCACAATCATCGCCCAGCGCCTGGAGTAGCATGTCAGGCAAAAAGTCAACATCTCCAGCTCTTGATGGAATTATTTTTTTACTCGTTGTCTATCTTATTTTCTTTTTTTGAGCCCATTGCTTTAAACTACCGTGATACGCTATGCATCACGTCTCCATCGGTCGCTTTGCGCGGCACTCTCCATAGCAAAATGCGTGCTGTGCTCGGTGGATGCTAGGCAACGGCACTGCGAGCTACGGTATGACTAACAGCTTCACTGTCAAAAATATGGCGCCACTGCCCGTTCTGCTGAGTACGGGAGGCTATCATGGCACATGATACTGATCGATTTTGCACTCAAATGAAGTAATTGATCTTCAACTGCTAAAACCAGATACGAATGCCCCGCCGCGGTGGTCTAGTGGCTAAGGTACTCGGCTGCTGACCCGCAGGGCGCGGGTTCGAATCCCGGCTGCGGCGGCTGCATTTCCGATGGAGGCGGAAATGTTGTAGGCCCGTGTACTCAGATTTGGGTGCACGTTAAAGAACCCCAGGTGGTCTAAATTTCCGGAGCCCTCCACTACGGCGTCTCTCATAATCATATAGTGGTTTTGGGACGTTAAACCCCACATATCAATCATTAAAACCAGATACGAAACCACCATTTTACCGAAACAAAGTGTGTCATCGCTATAAGCGAGATTCAGCGCATCTTGCTCCCTCCCAGGTCAGCATTTATCTGATAGATGTGAACTTGTGCTCACTGTAATTTTTATGTGCAACCATAAGGGGCTTTCATTATTCGAGTCCGTGACTGCGGTATTGCTACACGATGTAGGCGCAGAGCTGGTACTACAACATCTGTTTGGACGCTGCAGGTTGCCTGGATGTTCGTGGAGAAATTCACTTTGCTGACTCTGGCCAAGAGCGTGATCACGCACAACTCCCGCTTCAAGGTGACGCACAACGGTCATCGCACCTGGCACCTTCACATCCACGACGTGCAAGAACGTGATCGCGGAGCCTACATGTGCCAGATCAACACGTCGCCCATGAAGTCTCAGATCGGATACCTCAACGTGGTCGGTAAGTTCACATTTCGAAGAAGTTCAGTGCTGAAGTGTGACTCCCGACATCTTATATACATTTGATACTTAATTTTTTGATGAGAGATAAACGTGCAAGGAAAAATGCAAATAATGGTGGTTAGCCAGATGTGCGTTCGTCTTCTATTGCACACAAGCTCAAAACGCTTGTGTTAAGCTTCATGACGCTGAATACAAGCTTAAGGGACCGAAAAAAAATGGCCCCGTATCTGCATGTAATCTGCGAATCTCGTCGAAAGACGATAGTCTTGCGTGTGGAGAGAGTGAACAACTTATTTGATGTTCTGCGCAAGAAAATCGGTGAGTGTTATTCTGGAGGCGCTGCGTTAGAGTGCCTCGAGCGTGCAGCGGAGGCGAACGAGTGCATCAAGTCACGTTACACGTGACACATGAGTGCCACCTGGCAATGTTCTTGGAAAACGAAGCGTGTGACTCTGAGACGGGTGTGCGTGCCCGTCTCAGAGCTGAGGTGTAGAACGCAAAGCTACGGGCAGGTGTCACCACCATCGCGTCTTAGAAAAGAAGTGGAACACATCGTTTCGTGCAAGCGTGGCACGTTCAGTGCAGCGTGATCAGCGCTACGGCTTTTAAAATTACTTCTGTATGTCTTTTCTAGTAAAAGATGCACATGCTGAATATATACGTGATGTTATGGTGCCCCAGACTTGCGTAGAAATTGCTTATCAATTGAGAATTGCAGATGTGTGAACGCTAAACCTTGAGCAACATTGGTGGGTGCTGCAGATGTGGTCGGCCGTTTCACGTACCCGGTGCCGTTAAGAGAGGACAAACAGACAGGCAGACAGACAGACAGACAGACAGACAGACAGACAGACAGACACCAAAATTTTTGCGTCGAAGGACTCCAAGAAAGACTATCGTCTTTAAAAAACAGAACTAGAGGAGTGCCGCACTATCCGATAGCGCGTATTGACAGCACGGTTAGTGTGCTGAATACTGGATGGCGCCCGACCTTCAGGCTCTGCATTGTTGGCCTAATATCGCGGTTGCAAAGGCTGATCTCTCTGTCATTCCTATATTACGGTCATAGGTGTATGTATGTATCAAGTCAAGTCAAGTCAAGTCAAGTTTATTAATTAGTTCAGTTGAGTTACATGGTTAGCGTTATTACAGCAGGAGGTCCCAAAGTTTCAGAGAAACTGACAGGGGGACCTCCTATGGCTACATGGATGGGGTAATTACAAAAAATACAGCAATAGTATACGGTCTTGTGAGTAATAATGAATAATCTTGATTAACAATAAAAACACGATCAATACACAACATAATGGTAATACTCACTATTGAAAAATAACAAGGAAACAATCAAAAGCAAGTTAAGACAAAAAACAATATTAATGAACTCTACGTGACAAATGTAACACGTTTCATTATCAGTGTTATCAATTATACAATGGCAAATTGAAGTAGTAAAAAAGCACAGAACTGTGGAGAGCTAATAACAGTTAATTACACAAATCGGATGAGTTGATTAATTCCTGAATGTAATATTTCTTACTACGCGAAGTGAAAATACGGATGTTATGCGATGATTTCAATTCGAAAGGCAATGAATTCCAAATGGCTATGCTAGTAAATAAGGTTGAGAACTTGCCGTAGTTTGTCCTTACGGCCGGCAAAAGAAGATTATAGCACTGAGAAAACCTGGTGATGTTACCATTAGATAAGTGACGATGATCAATGCATGCAATAAAAATGTCATGCGTGATGAGTCTAAAGGCGACAATGGACATTCTATGACAAAATAATTGTCTCAATGGGAGTATGTTAAGCTGAGAAAACAACGAGCTGCAGGAGAAGTAAAATGGGCTGAAAGTCATTAATCTAACTGCTTGATTCTGAAGTCGCTGCAAACGTTCGATGTGCGTGAAATATGTGTTGGCCCAAGATGATACGCAATACGAAATATGGCTATGAATATAAGCAAAATACAAAGTACGTATGATGTGAGGCGGAAAATAAGTTCGTGTCTTGATGATAACGTGAATACCAAATGCAATCTTTTTAGCGAGTGATGCTGCATGTTTATGAAATTTTATTTCGCTATCTAAGATGACGCCAAGAAACCGCGCTTCACTGGAAATGTTTATGACGGTATTACCAATGTGAAGGGAAGGTTGTATGTCAAGTGAAATGCGCGGGGAATGGAACAACATAAACACGGTTTTAGTAGCATTGATCTGAAGATAATTGACCTGGCACCATAAAGTTATGTTATGTAAATCTGTGTTGAGGTCAGACTGGAGTGAAGAAACTGATTTAGATGACTGAAAGATGGTTGTGTCGTCAGCGTAAAGTATGCACTTGGTCCTTGTAAGAATTGTAGGTAGATCATTAATAAACATCAAAAATAAAAGTGGGCCTAAAATTGATCCCTGTGGAACACCGACGTTAATTAACTTGGGCGTTGAAAGATGGCCATTAACATGAACCATTTGAGACCGGTTACTGAGGTAGCTCTTAATAAAACTTAGTGGCGGACCAGACATACCAAATGATTCGAGTTTAGCAAGTAGAACGTGATGATTTATAGTGTCAAAAGCCTTCGTCAAATCGATAAACACAGATCCCACAAGTAACCCTCTATCAATAGCTTGTTTAATTTCCTCCGTTAGGGTAATTAGTGCCAGCTCAGTTGAATATCCATGACGGAATCCGAATTGTTCTGGAGATAAAAGATTAAATTTTTTCAGATAACGCATTAATCTAATGTGGAATAACTTTTCAATTACCTTACCGAAGAAAGGCAGGATACAGATTGGCCTATAATTCTGTACAAAAGTCTTATCACCCTTCTTAAAAACTGGAACTATTTTACCAGCCTTAAGGCAGCTCGGAAACACACCCGCTGAAAACAGCTTGTTAATAATTACTGCCAAAGGTGGGGATATTAAGTTTGAAACTAGCTTTACTTTAAAAGGATCAATATTATCTAAACCAGCACTTGTGGTCTTTAGTGATGTGATGACCTGAAGGACTTCATCTGCAGACGTGGAATGAAGATAAAAAGAATGAGTACACCGTGGTATATTGCGTAAATGACCTGGTGATTGCTGCGTATCCGCAGATGCGCAGAAATGCTCACTGAACGTGGCGGCCACTCTTACAGGGTCGGTATACATTTCGTCGCCTTGCTTTATTTTTATTGTGGGATCTGAGCATTTTTTCATGTTCAAGAAATCTTTAATGATTTCCCAGCAGCGTCTCGTGTTACCCGTGTTTTTTACAATGAGATTCCGGTAGTAATTGCGCTTAGCACACCTAAGTAAGGAAGATAATGTTGCTGAGTATTTGTGAAAGCGGCATTTTAATGCGAGATTATAAGGCTGCGACTTTAGTTTCTTATGAAGGTTATTCTTTTTATTAATGGACTTCAACAACGAGTTGCTTATCCATGGATTTCTAGGGGAACGATACCACTTCGTGACAGTAGTGGAAGTGGTGGATGCATCTATACCTGAAGCTATTACTTCTGAGAAAGACTCAAAAGCCTTTTCTGCGCAGTCTAGATTAGTCACCGATGTCCAGTCTACTGTGCTAATTATTTGCACAAACTTGTCCGCGTCGAATCGGCGTTTCGTAGAGATGTTACTGGCCTTGGTATTTTCGGAGCCCAGAATAAAAAATACGGGATTATGGTCTGTAATGCTATGATCTATTACACCTGCTACGTGTTCAGTGGAAATGTTGGAGATAATATGATCTATTAGGGTATTCGAACCTAGTAAATCGTTTCTAGTTGGTGCTGAGATATGCGACGTAAAGCCATAGCAGTATAAACAGTTCATATATTCTAAGCACGATGCACTATCAGGATCAATAATGTTTATATTAAAATCACCACATAAGACAACGTTTTTGTTTTCCCTCACTAGGTTATCAAGAATGATGCTTAACTGATTACAAAAATCGGAATACGACGATGAAGGTGACCGATAAATGGAAGCTATAATAGTACTACGGCTATTCAATGGTATAACACTATGGTTGAATTCAAGCCAAACAGATTCACATAAAATATTATTAAAGATTATGTCACTACGGCGTGTGTAGGTTAAGGATGAGTTGACAAGTATGGCACTACCGCCACCACGACAGAGCTCCCGATTACAGTATTCGGAATAATAACCTGGCAATCCGTACAAGTTATCCTCATTACCAGACAACCAAGTTTCAGATAAACATATGACAGAGAATGAATGTTTAAGCAAGGAAATCAACGCAACAAGGTCATCCTGGTGCTTTCTAAGACTGCGAATGTTTAAGTGAAGTAGTGATAGGGATGGTGACTTCTCGAGTAGCAATTCTGATGTTTGCTGGCACGAGAACGCAGCCATGTTGATCTAAGGTCAGTTTAAAATGGGGACTGATAGGATAACTAGGAGAATACTCGGAGATCTTCTGCGCATGCAATTCGAAACACGCGACTGTCATCCGCCTTTCTGGCTTTGATTGTACAATTGTCAGTCCAGAGATGCTTCCACTGATTGGCCTTCTTAAGCGCAAGTGCCTGTGCAAAGAGGCGCTTTCGCTCTGGTGTGAGATGGTCATTCACATACACAGGTTTAGGGCCTGTGCTCTGAGAAAACCCTATATCTGTGGTAGACAAGCGTGCCTTTCTTGCCTTTTTAGCGAATTCAGCCTTCTTATTTCTCGAACAGAATCGCGCAATAATGTTGCTTCCATTCTTTGCGGGCACCCGATGCGCGGCGTCTATGTCTGTATCGGCAATTGGACAACCAATCTTCTCACCGATAACCTGGACGACTGCCAAGCAGTCTTCGCCCTTTGTCTCAGGGATTCTCTTCAGTTCAACATTATTAAGTCGCGAGTATTGTTCGAGATCACACATTTGTTTACTGAGCTTCTTATTCTCATCCCTCAGGACCTTGTTTTCTTTAGTTAGTGCCTCATTGTCATTCTTTACACGTTCACAGAGGTCATTGAACATCACAAGGCTTGTTTTCATCTCTGCAACCTCCTGCCGAAGAGCCTGTATTTCCTTTGCTAGTTCCGCGCAAGTCGGCATTCTCAAGATAAGTAATGAAAAAAAGTATACTCAAAATACGGAACACAAGACACAAAATAAAGACACAAACACACAAGACACAAGACACAAAATAAAAAAAATAAACTATATAAAATATATTGAAGGCAGCAGTGGAAGCGAGAAAAAAGGCAAAACAGAAAGGAGTGCACCGAGAAGCAACGAACCTGGACGGAGCGAACACAAGGGTCAATGCTTGTACACAGCCGCAACCACTGCTGCCAAAATGACAAGCAATGGCAAACGATGGTCTATTTGTAGGGCTCCTTGTCCGGTAGATGGCGAACGTAGCGGCTGAAGTTCAGTGACGTAGCTGCACGTGCCGAGGATACAGCAGGAGCAGCTAAGCGGTGCTGTCCAGTAAGCCGTGCAGATAAGATTCACCACCTGGACGGAGCGAACACAAGGGTCAATGCTTGTACACAGCCGCAACCACTGCTGCCAAAAAAATCATGTATGTATGTATGTATGTATGTATGTATGTATGTATGTATGTATGTATGTATGTATGTAGGCAGGCTCTTGTGTGTTCATGTTCCTACGCCAGAATGCCATGCTGACGCAGTCATGCTGCACCCGAGATGTCCCTCTGTCCTCGCTTCTTATTTTCTTTTCCTGCAGTGCCACCCAAGATCGACGAGGAGAACACCAGCTCAGACACCGAAGTCCGAGAAGGGGGTGAAGCCGCGCTCAAGTGCTTTGCCAAGGGAACGCCGGAACCGGAAATCACGTGGAGAAGAGAAGACGACCAGGAAATCGCGTTCGGCCGCGAGAAAGGTCAGTAGCCCCCGCCAAGATTTGAAAGGGCCAGCCACGCTGCTACTTGCACGACGGGTGGCCAACCATTTCGGGCCACTTCGATGTCGCTTGAGAATGCTGTGTTGGATCCTTGTAGAAACTAAATGTTTAAGTTACTGACCGTCCTTATACTTGATCATGATTGAACTGTAATTGCATATCGCAGAGGAATGTAGGGCGTGCAGGCACAAACCTAAGAGAAAGGCAACAAGAGAACTCAAACACCGAGTACAGGCAGGAAGTTCGCGCTATGGCAGAAAAGATAGAAAGCATACTTGCACATGCCCATACATCGGTACGTTTCACCATCAATGGCACAACACTGTCACCTGTAAATCAGGCACCTGTACTGATACTCGTGATAGAAAACTATTGCAAATGAGTTCTGCGGAAACCCGCTAGGTGGCGAAAGCTTTTCTTTCTGAGAAATTGGCACAGATTTACTTGTGGCTCCCGGCTACAAAGGGGCGGTTGTCTTATTTCCCTTTCTTGAGAGATAACTATGAAAGAGTTTCGGTTCTTTTCAATGCAAGATAGTTGTAGGCTGGCTGCCAGTAATGTTGATATGCCATGCCTCGACCTACGCATTTTCTCATTCGTTAGTCATTATAAAACTGCGCACCCAGAAAACATTAATTGCAAGAAGACCTGAAAACGAGAATAGAAGAAGAATAGGCAGCCCGTACATCCGTTCTTATCGCGCACGTTAGATACAGTAAAGTTGCACAATGGGCTATTCTGTGTCGTTACAGCTACCAATAGGCTATAAAAAAGACATACGTTGCCAATCAGTGAAAAAAGAAAAGCGGGTTCTAAATAAAAAAAACGGACAAACATTCGCTGCACCAATATATTTACAGAATGCCCTACTGGCACAGTTTATGAGGTTTCTTTTAGCATCAGTTGCTTCTTCGAAGAACAAGTAGATCTTCGCATTAATCGGAGAATATACATAACTAAGTGATCCTTCTGTATGCGGGCGATCAAGGACCGTTTATTTCTCTCTCATCGTAGAGTACATCGTACTCTGAGCCGTCGAACATTTCTCCTAAACACAGATCCTCAATTTATTAGCTACAGATTTTTTTATTAGACGGCTTTCAGCTCTCCCACAGTAGAGTACCGAGTATACCCTAAATCGTAAAAAACTTTTTTCCAAACACATAAATGGTAGTTTCACGAGGCTTACTCTCTAATAATTCTCACGCTGTCACGAATGCAAATGCACGCCTAAATTTGGTGAGTACGCGGTTTTATACAGACCAGAATAAAGGAAAGCTTTTTATGTTCTATGTGCTTGGCAAGACAAGATTGGTGATCGTGCACGCCTGATTACTGCGCGTTAAGAATAAACGAAATGCTATCTGGAACGATTTGAGCTACCAAGAAACTTGCATTACCCATAATGGTTTGAAAGCCCTAGACTTTTTTAGCATTGATACAAAGTCTGTCATTCTGTGCGTATGCCGTGCTAAGATAGTGCAAATGAAAGGGTACTGGGGCAAGGAGCATTACATCATGCGGCAAATGTTTGGTGAATTTATATTCTTCTCAGTTCTAGACCAGTGTATATAAAAACTTAGAATGAACGAAAAAGTCATTAATACCAGTGATGTGGTCGGGTGGCTTCAGCCATTCCTCCGGGGTGGTTGGCAGAAACACACCGTGTTTTAAGTACGGAACACTGTAGCAGCCCGGCCTGTGCTTGTGTTCTTATTATTTTTTTCGCCCATTGTTTTTTTTGCTTTTTCTTCTGCTTTCTATTTCTCGTTTGCTATCTTTTTTGCTATTTCTAAACGTGGTTTTTTCCTGCTTCACGCCAAGCAACCACAGCAAGAGAAAAAAAACAGGAAGCCAGAAAGAAATTGAAAAGAAGAGGAAGAAAGTGAAATAATTTAGACTAAAAATAGAAATAGTAAACAATAGATTAAAAGGGTGTAAGTAATAAATAGAATTAAAAGGACAAATAACTAGGAAAACATGAAAGGATGAGAAAACCGAAGAAAAACAAGGAAGGCTGTCCAGCTCCGCACTTAGTTCAAGCTTTGGAGCCTTGGTGCCAAGTTGTCTTGACTTTTTGGTTCGTGCTTCAGATGCTGTGCGCTCGATTTCCTGTGAGAGCGAACGCGTGGTATAACCTGTCTGATGTCTCATCGTAGGGTTTAGGGAGCTATGAAAGGGCCAGTTTACACCTACTTGAAAACTGAAGTTGCTGCGGAAGTCGAAAAAAAAAATGAGAACGGAGCCAGGAAGGAGCCCTCTTTCCTGTCTCCCTTTTCATTTTCCTTCAGCTTGCGCAGCAAATTGAGTTTTAAAGTATGAACCAACCAGTCTGCAGAGAAGTATGGCTTACACCTACTCTTTTGTTATACTGTTGTAGCAGCAGATAGAAAGCAGTATTTTTGCGCACCACACTTCTGCTCATGCATCCGTATCAATCGAAATACACACACACACACACAAAGAACTCAATGAGGGTCCGCGCACTGCTTTGCCCAATGATATTTTCATAGTTATCTGCTGTAATTTTTTGTGTCAGACCGAGGACGAATCGCGTTAATAAAACATAAAATTCTGCAGATCCCACGTACCTTGGGAATCAAAGTTATGCTAAGCGTGCGGAGAGAAGGTGACAGTGTTGTAATTTTTTTATTGAGAAAAACGGTATCAAATGACGCTAACACATGTAAAAATGTTGTACGCATAGATTTGTTAAAGAGTCGCGTTCTTACTTTTGCGTTACAATTATAACCAACACATGGGTATTAGCAACGCCAGAAGCAGTAAGCTGATATGTAAGCTTGTGTGACCCTGGACACATGCAGGTAAATGAGCATCAGTGAATGGTGCTTCGCTATAATTGTCGTTAACCCGACGTGACGGCTGTATGATAGTAGTACGTACGTACTGTATATATTATTAGGTAGTCAGCATTGCAACTACTATTGACGTTTCACGAACATTACGGTCTACTTAAAAAGCAGTTCCGAGACCTGGCATGGCTCTGTGGTACAATACTTGATGGCCACGCAGAATGCTTTGGTTCGATTCCTACTGGGACCATTATATTTATTCTATGCGTTCTTTCAGTCAACGCTGTTGATGCCGGCTTTTAGGGGCGAACCTCCTTAGGGTTGACATAATTGGCGTCCCAAACAAAACCCAAACCGAATCTGAACACCTGCACAAAAACAATTAAAAACCGTGTAAACAACCGACTGTATGTTTAATCAACTACACGAAAGCACGATACATTATCACCCAATCCGTCCGTCTGCCTGTCCGGGCATCCATCTATTTGTCCGTGCGTCCGTCCTTAACAGTAGTAGGCGACTTCAACGTGGACATTATGGACGTTAAGACCTATAGCGCTATAGCTTCGCCCACTTGTCGTCATTCACTCCGTGGAAATGCACTGATTTTTGTTAAAGCTCGCGAATGAAAATCACCAATGTCTGTTCACGTGTTTGCTTGGTTGATATAAAGTGCCAATCACCTTCCATGCATTGTGCCTAACTATAGATGATCTTAACCCAACGTGACGGCTGTTTCGTTGAGATACATATGTACTGCTTATATGATTGGATAGCCATCACTGCATCCCCAATTCACGCTTTACGAACATTACGGTCTATTTGAAAAGAAGTTGCGAGTCTTGGCATGGTCCTGTGGCAGAACACTTGATATCCATGCAGAATGCTGGGGTTCGATTCCTGCTTGTAGATAAATGACACTTTTTTATTTACATTCGTTGGGTCAACGCTGCCAATGTTAGCTTTTTTTTTTAAACGCTCACGCGTCAAAATTACCCATGCATGCTCTCGACATTTCTGGGTAGCACGAAGTGTCAGTTACCTGTGGCGCATACCCACATACCAGTGGCACATACCCGCCTGCGGTTGTGTGTCACTGTCTGGAGTAGAGTGTTTTCTTCGAAGATGATATCCTGAATGAAACAATATCCCGAAGAATGTGATATACCGAATAATATGATATCAGGGTCGTGCCATTATTCATCTCATGGCCAGCGAGTCATATTCGTCAAACCAAGTTACCCACCCATGCTATTTTTGATTTACCCAGACTTAAAGGGGTGATCACGAGAGCACCCAGACGTAGGAGGCTACAGATAGCTATCTATCTACGTAGATAGACCCCAAAAGTGCTTGGAGCTCGCAAAGAAATGCTTCGCAGTTAAAATATCTGGGGCACATTAGTGTGCCATAACGACAAGTAAGTATTTAGGGCGGTAGATTACGAGATGTCCAGTGAATGTAAGAAAGACCTAATTATTTAGCTTCATTTGTGTATGCCGAAAGACCAGTGCAGCCAGAAAGGTCTGTCTGGGTGAACCTTGTTGTGCAGTTGAACTGCTAGAGAAAACGATGTATTATATGATTAAGTGTGAACATTTTATGAATGTTACATTCGAAAGAACTGCGACGTGGAAGCCCCAGCCTTTGTCGATGCCAGTGGTCGGCGCGAACTACGCACTGAACCATGCGTCATCGTGAGCTCCTTTATGACGTAAATTTTGTCGACGCGGCCTCATCAAGTGAGAGGCCCACGGGACGTCTTCATGTTTTTCTATTGCAGAGTACCTTGTACTCTAAACTGTCAACAACTCTTTCTAAACACAGAACTGTTATCTTTGTTCGGGCTGTCTTAACTTTATTTTTGTATGGCTGCTGTTGTGGTTGTGCACTCTTCCCGAATAAACACCAGCAGCCAGCGTTTCCCAAATGGTTGAGGTGTTGCAGAGGTCACTGATAATAGTATCGTTTCTGGTAAATGTGTGAACGAGCTGCAGCAAAACAAGAAAGAGGAAAATAACAACGCTACACAGTACAGCGATGGACCATTGCCGTCAATTTCTGCGCGTTTTGTAGTTACGTTCGTTTTCCTTCCACCAAATAGCAATAGACGTATCAAGCGGACAGGTTAGTGGTGATCAGATTACATGCTCCAAGCAACGTACTCAATCGAAGTGGCCGTGAATGATACGACGTTTCATGGAATAAAATGGTTTCTTTTCTTTGCTCTGCCAAACACATTACCGATGACACAAGTGCAGAATGAGGGGACCACTGAGAGAAAGGATGACAAAGAAAAAGAAAAAAAGGGAACTGAATGAAAAGAAATTGTAGATGTTGAACGAAGCCAACGGGGAAAGATGTGGTGGGATATTTTTTTTCGTCGACATCGGGACCTGTACGCAGTCAAAGGTTAAAACAAACGAAAAGCATTAGCCGGCCTCCCAACAAAAGATGACGAAGTTGCCGCAATTTGTATACTTCAGATCCATGCACCAGCCCAAAAACTCACGCCCAATCAATTTCTCTCCTCCCTCTTCCTATAGCTCTGGCACAACACGCTCGAAGAAAGCACGCAGCAGAGAGTCGTACGTGACATTACAAACAATGGGGGGGGGGAAGGGATTGGGCACTGGAAAAAAAAAAGCCTGGCTCGGAGCGTTAAAAACGAGGTACTCTGGCGGGACCAACGGTTGCAATCTTTTCAAATTAATGGGCCTGGAGTTACAAGCTTTCCTCCCCGAAGGGCCCCTCGCAGTCAACGGCTGGCGGCCTTCCATTGAACACTCGCGTCTTTAACTGCAGGCGAGCAGCGAATCGCTACACCCCCGCACCCTGCCACAACGGGCTACAAACGATAACAGCGAACCACAAATGGCTTCGGAGCCCCGCGACTTTTCGAATCAAAATCCCTGCCATTAAACTCGAAAACCTCCTCAATCTCACTCAACCCCCGCTTTCGTCTGTCTTCCGATCGTTCCCTCAGCCTCGCGCTTTCCGCTCTTTGCGAGTGCTTGAATTCGAGCAAGCGGGTTCAATTGCCATCTGTCGTCTCGAAATCGCACTGCATCTCGACGCTCTCGCCTCCTCCTGCGGCGGCATTCTCTCTTTCTACAGAGAAGAGCGCTTGTCCCGCGCGCGTATACAGCGTACGGGGCCGAAGAGAAAACGCCGCATCGCTGGCCCGAAACGCTAGTCGGGCAATTAGTCAGGCGGAGTGAACGGTCGCTGCCCACCCCCACTTCCGCGAGCCTCTAACAACGACCCATGCGCGCGTATCTGCCACGCTCCGTGAAAAGGGCCACTGCCCTGAGGGAGGAAAGATGGACTTAATCAATGCTCGCGCGTGCCGGCGCTGTCACCTCGGAGGCTCCCGGCGTCGCTTACGCACTTCGAGAGCCGCGTTGTCATTAAGTAACCAAGGGGCTTTCCTCCAATGACGCGTATCACCGCTGTTTCCTTTCGAGAGCGGCGGCGACTGCAGTCGGTTCGTGGGAGCCCGACCAAGAAGAGGTGGCTGACTCGCGCCCAGGCATCGCCGTCCAAGTGTCGCGTTTTCGGCGCCTTTTCCCGTAAAGAGCTGGATTCGAGAACTGACGTGGAAATAAGGAGGCGAGAGGGTAGCGAGATCAGGGTCGGAGAGGGGGAGGGAAGTCGAGCCGTTGTAATTGAATTTCTGATTACAAGGCGGCACGAACACCCCCCGACCAGATGGGTCTCCCCTGTAACACAGAGAAGGAGAACGTCACGGTCGTAATGAACACCGTTGTTCTTTGCCACCCGCTCCCGTTTTCTCTCTCTTTCCTTTTCACTCTGCTATACCCGAGGCGATTTCTACGCTAGCTAGGCGATGCTGCCACTCGGCGACAAAAACTGTCTCCGACTGCGCGTTTGGTTCTTGTAAGACCCCAGCTGCGCACTCGCAAGAAGCAAAATAACTCTCACAATTTACGTACAAAACGATAGGTGCCCTTGTCGCTAGTACGAAGGACGGAATGAAAAAAATCTGTGCCACTTTGTATCAGCTCACGTTTTCTTGTAACGGTTGAAAAAAAAAGCAAGTGAAAGAGAGAGAGAGATATGAAAAGAGGATACCCTGATTTTATTACAATTTCGTCCTTGCGTGGGGTGAAGAACTCTCCGTCTTTTTTATTCTTCCCTTACTGGCAGCAGGTGCGTTAATTCTGCGAGACCGCACAATAAATTTAAAAGCAGTGACCACAGCATTTTAAAAAATGCTGATCTACCGCACGTTCATGCTTTAGATATAATTGTTGGCGTACGATTGCATTTGTAGCTGTTGCACTGTACTTATAGAAACATTTCAATTTTCGGCTTTTTTACGAATAGTTCCAAATGAGTGTCGGTTATCGTATTTTTTTTATTTCTTTGTAGACTACGCGTAAATAGTTAAGAATGTGCGCGCAGAAATCGTCCACATAGAATGATGTTCAAAAACATCGACCATTTCTGTGGAGGCGGCACTATTACACGACTGGCGCACGCAAACTTTCCGCCTCTGTAACGTTTAGAAATATATCGCTGCATGAAGAAGTGGCAATATTTTTACGTCTTTTCAAGCATACTCGAAGCCCACCACTTTCCTAGATGGGGGCTTACTGTATAAGAGCAAGCAGGAAGCTTGAAATATTCTAAGAGAAATTGGACTACCTCGTGCCGCATGCCTCATTAGAACACCAGCTCCCACAGTTATCTATAATTGGGCCTTTGCGTGTATGATTTCTGCCAAATATAGCAAAGCGCTAGGTTTAATGTTTCTTGCAATGTTCACCACGTATATTAACGACCGATTCGAAAAATTGTGATCCACTGCATTCTGTGACGATAACTTGGTCTCCTCTAGAAGCTTTGATAGACAATACTACTTTTGAGAGCTCATCCTCAACTTCGGTGCTCGCTCGAATGTGGTAATGCGTAAAAGAATTTTCTCCTGAGGGCACCTTTAGGGACGAAACTTTTTAGGGTGTGGGTTTTTTCCTCCTCTGTAGTAGTGGTAGTAGTAGTCAAACGAAACGAAGGGTCAGATGAGGAGGAAGAACAGGAAGTAGAACATTATTTGAAGTGAAGGGGTAGATGGAGAGGGGGGATAAACAACAAGAGGGAAGGCAGGGAGGTTAACCAGGCACATGCCCGGTTTGCTATCCTACGCTGGGGGAATAGGAAGGGGGCATAAAGATGAGAGAGAGAAAGAGAAGAGAAAGAGAGAGAGAAAAAAAAGGAGGATTGTCAGTCGATCGGCTGGCGCGTATGCAGCGGTGGCCCTACACAAAAGGTAAAGGTGGTCACATAGGCCTGTAGTCCTCAAAAAGCACAAGACAGCTTTGACTGCTTTTTGAGCCGACGAAAGGCTATGACGGTGTTCCAGTAGCATCTGCACAGAGAGTGGCCGATCGTCCAATTGTCGCAATGCGTCCGAAAGATTCTGTCTTTCAGAGGCAAATCGAGGGCAATGGCATATCAGATGGTTGATGTCTTCTTTGGTGCAGCAGATGTCGCATTGCGCACTGTCGGTCAAATTGATGAGGGCTCTATATGCTTTTGTGAAGGCAACCCCCAACCAAAGGCGACAAAGAAGTGAAGCTTCTCGTCGACAAAGTCCGGATGGAGGTCGAAGTTCCAGTCGAGGGTTTATTTGGTGTAGTCTCGTATGTCTTATGCTTGGGGTGTTCCACTCCTGCAGATTCAGACTACGTGCCAGGTGAATAAGTTGCTTTGAAGCGTCGGTCCTTGACAAAGGAATCGGAAGGGTGTGTTCTTCTTGGTGCGATGTGCGAGCCGCGTTGCCTGCGGAATCATTGCCACTGATCCCACAATGGCCAGGAAGCCACTGAAACTTGACCTCGTGGCCTGTTTCTGTGACGTGGTGAACAAGCTTGACAACTTCGTAAGTTAATTGTTCATGGCAACCTCGTCGAAGGACTGACTGCATGCTCTGTAGGGCTGGTTTTGAGTCGGAAAACACAGCCCATTTACTCGGTCTTTGGGATTTGATGTACTCTAGGGCGCCACGCGAAGCCGCAAGTTCTGCCGCTGTGGACGTAGTGACATGTGACAGTTTGATTCGCAGAGTGATTCCTCTAGCTGGAATCACCGCCGCACCACCAGAACCAGAGGCTGTGGTTGAACCATCGGTGTATATGTGCACGTGGTTGTTGTACATTTCGTGCAGATGGCTCAAACTCAATTGTAGAAAAAGGGGAACTCGGGAGCATGTAAAATGGTCAAGAAAATTACTCGTGCAGACTAACGCGCACCTTTTTGCCCTCTTGTCATCCCCGCCTGCAGAGCCCGCGCGACGCTCTCGGTGGTACGAAATAAGAGAGAAAGCGCTTAATGCACGTGACAAATCCCTTCAACTAGATGACTTAAAAAAAAAATTGCGGCAGTCGCTTCGTAAGTTAACAGGCTATTTTAATAAGACCTTTTGACGATCAATTAGAAAAGTGTTCTCACATATAAATTGTTGGACCTTTCTAAGAATGCGACAAACACGTGAGATGTGTACAAGGAGTTTTAATAAATAGGACAGCATGCCATGTAATGTCTAAACCAGCGGGCTTCTATCGTCGAAGAGATGTCCGCCTAGGTGCATCAGTGGCTAGGGTGCTCGGCTGCGAAGCCGATGGTTGTGGGTTAGATCCCGGCCACGGTGGTCAAATTTCTAAAGAGGAAAAAACGAAAAGGCCCAGGTACCGTGCAATGTCTATTCAGGTTAAAGAACACCAAATGTTCGAAATTGTCGGAGCCCTCCACTACTACGTCCCTCATAATCATATCGTGGTTTCGGAATGAAAAACCCTACATAATATTATTAGTATTATTCTCAAAAGCGGAAGTTTTTTGCACTACTTTTGAGGTATTAGACTGTCAAGTCGAGATGCATGTGTAGGTGTCTCCGAGTGTGAAATTTCCAAAATCGTGCGAGAAAAAAAAAACGTCACAATATATGCAAGAATGCACAATGTCCTCATTAACGTGCGTGCACGAATCCGCCGATATGTTGCAATCCCCATGATTGAAATATTTCATCACATCGCACCTATAGAGAGCAGGAGGCTTTTCATGTGTGACCTAGTTTCTGTACTCATTATTTTCCGAAGTGAGAGTGTAACCTGACAACGTGTTAGTGACGGCGGCTTGAGAAATAAGACGACCGTAATCGACTTCGACTCTGATCCACACGTGTTCGTTAAACATGTACCTGAAATGCATAAGATACAAGTATACGCCTGGAATAGTTCATGTACAAGACTGATATCGACGTCTGCCGAAATAAAAAAATGGACCGTGAGGGACCAAGTTTCAGTCTCCTAACTACTGCCGCAGTATTTCTCCTTTTCTTTCAGACCTGGTCACATAACGTAGGCATAACTTTTGGGGGAACCCGAAAATTTAGAAGAGAACCCGAATTTTAACCTTTTGCTTAAATTTACACATCGATTATTTTGGTGATACACAGAAAAATAAGAAAAAAAACAACTTCCTTAGCGAAATACCAGCTCTTCTCAACCATCTCATGCCAAAGCGTGAAAGCATATTGTCGCGACGTCAAGAGAGGTCGTACTCGAAGACGCTGAGAAAACAGCAGCGGGTCGGTCTTTTTGTTAACCGCGTGAGAGAGAGTTCCTCATCTTTCTCGTTGTTGCGTTCTGCATAAAAGCGTGCAGATGCGCGTATGCGCTGTCGCCTTCGTCTTTTTCGCGGGACGCCCGTGACATTATTAAAGTAGTGAAATGAAGTCTTACATTTCACTCCTCTTCTTCCACTATTGCGATCACAGCAAACGCGGCTTAACAAAGTTATTTCGTTGTACAGGTATGTAACAGTGCCTTTCGCCGACACGATTCGAATCAATATTCGTATGTTTGTTTTTCACACAATCACAGATATATATTTCGTCTTGGTTAGTATAAATGATGAACGCAAACAGTGAAATATATAAATGGCAACAGAAGACGCAGAAACAGCTCTACCTACGATAAACATCCCAATCAGTAGTTACGCCTTGAATTCGAAGCGACTCATACACAAACAAGAAATCTTCTCGCCGTTTAAATGTGTATTTATTTCACTTCAAATCTATTTTATCGCATCCTATTTGTTTCGCAAATGTAGGGCAGTTCGTTCGGCAGGCGCGTATTGAATTCTAGGTGCCGACAAAATCTTCAGCTTGATTGTAGAGGCGAAACAACTTCATTTTGTTATGGCCTTGTGGGGGCTGCGACAGTGGCTTTGTTTGCCGACGTTCGTCAACATAATTTTCCGCAAAAAACTGGTTGAAGCAAAGACCAGACAAACTGATCGATGTCTCCGGAAGAATTCAAAACTTGCGGAAGTGCTCCCTGCGAAATAAAGCAGCCATTTTGACTGCTTGCTTGTGGTGTTGTTTGGTAGCCGTCTTAACTATACTCGGCGGCAACTTATCTTGGCAATGGAAAAGCTTCGTGGCTACGAAGGCGGGGTACCCTGATATCTGTGTTACTACGCAAACAGGCCAGTAGCTTGCAGCCAATTTTGATTCAATTTCTGGTTTTGCTTGCCCATGGCGTTTATCGACAATCTTGAAAAGCGGCTGTTTATTTTAGTGCACATGTTGCCGATAACTTGCTTGCTCGGTTTTCGCAGCCACTTTCCGTCACATTTTCAGCACATCTTTCTCGGAGAACAGAAAGAAGAGTTTGGGGTGGCGTATGTTGCAGCTGGCATCGAGGACACCATGCACTGTGAGAACAGCCTGGTGGAAAACGTGGCGCTGTAGAAAAAATTCAAGTGGTAGAATATTCTGTTTCTACAATTTTATACGCTTTGAAAAGTTTTTCCCCAGTGGATTCTTACACTTGTTTTAATTTGACAATAAACGAAGCTGTATTGTTTCAATTTAGGTTAGTCTTATACTAGAGAAATAACCCGCCGTGGTGGTCTAGTGGCTAAGGTACTCGGCTGCTGACCCGCAGGTGGCGGGTTCGAATCCCGGCTGCGGCCGCTGCATTTCCGATAGAGGTGTAAATGTTGTAGGCCCGCGTGCTCAAATTTGGGTGCACGTTAAAGAACCCCAGGTGGTCTAAATTTCCGGAGCCCTCTACTACGGCGTCTCTCATAATCATATGGTGGCTTTGGGACATTAAACCCCACATATCAATGCAGGCAAGCAGCAGGCAAGCGTTTCGGTTCTGTTGATTCCACAGTACAGCCAAGAAAAATTGTCGCCGAGTGTTTAAAAAACTTGATTCAGTGGTTTATCTACAGTAGCAAAGGTTCTTCTATAGCAGCAAATATTAGGCTGCCTTCCGCCCCTCATTCCGACAGAGCGGAATAACGGTTACTTAACTGAACACGGGTTTCATGCTGACGTTTCAACCGAATACTGGCACTCAATGCCCTTTCCGCCTTGTTTCGGTAGTCCTTGATTGACTTTAAAGGTCCGATTCAAAATACGAAAAAATGCACGCTGATATAAGTAGATGTAAGAAAAAAAATGTTGCATTAGAAATTATGTTAAACAGAAAAGCAAATGAAAGACTTTATTTTTTACTTATTTTAACTGTATCTGCACTTGAAGAACTGTGCAATATCGGCAACAGAATTCGAATTATGCATTTTAAGTACATCCGAGTAATTTATTGGTTGGTAGTTAGCGGTGTTTGCTTTGTTGTGCCTTTTATTGCAATATCTCTCAAAGTTGGTTAACTTTTCCGTTTTCAAGCTAATATAAAATGACGTAAAGCACCTTGCGAAACCCTGTCCCATTAAACAATTACCGAAACCCGGCTGCGGCGGCTGCATTTCCGATGGAGGCGGAAATGTTGTAGGCCCGTGTGCTCAGATTTGGATGCACGGTAAAGAACCCCAGGTGGTCTAAATTTCCGGAGCCCTCCAGTACGGCGTCTCTCAGAATCATATGGTGGTTTTGGGACGTTAAACCCCACTAATCAAATCAATTAAACAATTACCAAGCATTAACTCTGCAGTTCTAAAACATCTGAAAAAGAGCTTCGCAAACTTTGTAAAACATGCCCATGGTAATTTCTAGAAAATACGTTATTGAAATTGAGGTCTTCTCTTGCGTGTTAGCCCAAAAGGATTAGTCCAAAAAATGTACACTAACACTTAAAGAAAAATGTGCCCTTTCTAAATTTTACAAAACGAACTTCTTTCAGCATACCCAGACTTACAACTCACTGTCTCCTCTCTGCCTCTCTCTCAAATTCGCCATTAAGTCTACATGAATGAGATGTCTTTAATTTCATTCTTTTTTACGCATTTTTTTGTCGGGAAGTCGTTCATTTGAAAACATCCTATGGGCATCGATATTATTTAAAAGCTTGCTTATCTTGAATGGTATCTGCATTATGCAAACGCCAATAAAAGACATTCTCGTTCACCAGTAATAGGGCTTTACATCGCATCTCAACGCCCGCCACGATGACCTAGTAGTTTTGGCGCTGGACTGCTGGTCTGAAGGTCATGGGATCAAAGCCCGACTGCGCAGGCCGCGTTTCCATATGCTTGTGTCGCATGTACTTATAGCTAGGTAAGAGAGAAAACTTTATTTGCGCATAACGCGGAGCATTCCAAATGGTCGGGCCCCTATTCCAGGGTTCCGCTGGCCCTAGCCATCATCTCTACCCGTTGGACCAGCCAGCGTTGATCAACATTGGCCGAGCTGGACAGCAGCGCCTCCCATTGTTCCTCTGTGTTGTTCATGTTGTGGTGTTCTTCATTGTGATGCGTACACTTCCACGTGATGTGAAACAGAGTTTGTGTGGCCCCACACCACGGACATATGTCTTTGTGTGCTGTGAGGTAGAATACATGCAGCCTGTGTAAGTTCGTGTATGTGTTTGTTTGGATTCTGCGTAATGCCACCGATTCCATTGCTGTGAGTTTCTTATGCGGTGCTGGATACACTTTTCTATTGTCCTTGTAATACTGAAGAATTGTACCAAAGTTATGGTCTAGGGGCGTTGGATCCTCTCTTGCAGTGTGCAAGGAAGCTCGGTAATTTGTGAAGCCTCGAGCCACCTCATCCGCAAACTGGTTCCCGGTGACACCCTCGTGCCCTGGCACCCAGATAGTGGTTTGGGTGTATTCAATTGGAAAGTGCTTTTGAGCTTTGGTTAGAATTTGGAAGGCCTTCATACATATTCTACCTTTTTCGTAATTTTTCATAAGTATAGTTAGGTGAACCCCATGGTAAAAAGTACCCATGGCCCTCCGCTGCCACGTCCCTCATTGGGACGTCGTTGTTTTGGGACGAAAAACCACAACAGTAATTATTACGTACTCGAAAGTATTACTCCGATCTGGATCGGTTCAGTGGTTGCTCACAGTAAGCGTTGTAACAAATAAAATGTGTTTGAAAAGGCAGTTAGAAACACTCTCCATAAAATTTTGCCTTAGCTACGAAACTTCAAGTTACGGTCAGGAAGAAAGTCGCGGCGGCTTATAGGTCATATCGTTCACCCCTTCGCTTCTTCAGAAAGATGATAGTGAATGCTAACGTAAGTATGCTTACTAGGTTCAGTATCAGCCTGACAAGTGATGCTCGACGTAATACCATACGAATGGTGCAATCTTGTTTTACATGAACATAAAAAATAAGTACCACCACAGCACGTATTGATAGCAATGGCACACGTCACAAGAATCTATAATTTTGCTCACCCCTTAGTAGGCCAAACTAGTAGATATTTTGCACTGGATTGAATATAAATATTAAAGGCTGCACTAAAGGTATTATGTAAACTGTGAGTGATGAACAGTTTATATGAGAACGCTGCGCAGTCATAACACTGAGGGATAACCACGACAATATATTAACGCTGTTTCTTGTCGAAATTGTTGGTGTTAAACGTCTGAAAACGTTATGATTATGAAAGTCGCTGCAGGGAAAGGCTCCAGAAATTTCGACTAGCTGGAGTTCTTTAACGTGCACCCAAATCTAAGCACACGCCGAGCTTAATGTATTTTCGCCTCCATCAAAAATGCAGCTGCTGCGGCCGGGATTCCATCCCGCGATCTGCGGTTCAGTAGCCGAGTGCCTCAGCCAGTAGAATGCTGTGGTGTGTGGCTTACAACATTACACGTGCATAAAGAGCGGTGTTTCTTCGTTATCCTGTCTAAGTGGCTATTTGTTTAAGCCTCCTATGGTGCGCTCGTTCATATTTCAATACAAAATCTTGCACGAGGGCTCGTTTTATGCTTGCGCTTCTAGAACCACAAAGCCCAACGAGTACGACACTTTAGTAAAATATCAGGGTTAGTTTTCCTGGAAAGCTCGATTTTTGTGCGATCACATCTCCACGTGCACATTAAAGTCGCATGTATTCGGTAAGGGTGTGTGTGTCACTTCGTATTTGTGCCCGAGTGTCCTAAAGCAAACTCTCGTCGAATAGCTGTGACAACATGTGCAGGAAGCGAACACGACATTTGAAGGGGTACTATTGCCCTAATTTTTATCTCTTAAAGAAAGACTGGTCAAGCATTGTCATATATGAAACAAAAAGGTCGCTATAGAAAAAGCCTGCTGCGTTGCCATAGTATCAATCGATACTTCAAGCAAGACATTACATTATACCTACATTGTACGTTTTATGGAGGGAAGGAAGCAAGAAGCAACAAAAAGGGAGAAGGCAGGGAGGTTAACCAGAAAGACATCCGGTTGGCTACCCTACACTGGGGGATTAGGGAAGGGGACAAGAAAGACGACAAAGAGAAAAGAGAGGGAAAAGAAAAAAAAAGGTGGGGGAGAGACTGACGGTAATTTCACTGCAGCGTGTAGAACTCTACCGCATGTCAGAGGCGTTCACACAAGCCTGTCTTTCTCAGGAAACACAGCAGGGCTTTCACTGCCTTGTGGGCTGTCGAGGCATGTGGACGTTGCTGTTTTGCACCTGCACAGAAAGAGGCCGATCATCCAGTCGCCGCATTGCGTTGGCAAGTACTTGTCTATCTGAGGCAAATAGAGGACAATGGGGGAGTGCTCGGGAAGCTATTAGAGGGCACCATCAGCTGTGGCTTTTTTGTGTTCCTCATGATAACGTCTCAAGTTCACCTTACGTTCGTCACTGATACGTGTCCTTAATATTGCTTCCACTTCAACGCTACTGTCATCGTCCAGTAAACAAAATCAATTTGGCGGGACGCACATTTAAGGTTCTTACCAAAGTTCAACGACACGAAGCCTTACGACGAGATAAACAAAAAGCGTTCCGTAGCCTGCATAACGAGACCCCAGAAACCCTAGATGCTCGAGTCAATCACGGCGTGATGCGGTGCTTGACTTGGGGCGTCCCCGGGTTGTCGTCCCGACGTAGGGCGTGCGGCTCGGAACGCGGTGGCTCTCACGAGTGCGAGTCCCAGATTCGGTTACCGCTGAGGCGCTCCCTCGGTTCACGTGCCTGGCAGCGCACGACAACGAGCCAACAAGCAATCGGAAGGCAAGCAAGAGAAATGATGCTAGGAAAAGAAACTCGGAAGAGCTCAGAGTTAGTAAAATAAACATTTTAAAAAACGGCGAGGAGAGAGAGAGAGAGAAAGGAAAGGGGACGTGAACGTGCGCAGAGTTAGGGCATTGCCGTAGTCCCTCGCTTGTGACCTGTCTTTTGTCAAGCGCCTAAACAGCGGGCTTCTCCCCGTGGCAGTCATGGGAGCGGGGAAAAGTTAACGCGCATTGCTAGAAGAGGGTGCCGCTCGCGCTGTACTCGAAAGTGAAACAAGAGGAAGATTCAATTAGGTAGGCTTTAATGGAATAAAAGTTTTGCGTTTCGCCCTATCAATTTCTCGCGCTCCGCAGTAACCCCGACCGACCCACGCACCCGGCCTTTCGTGATCCCCGCCATTGTTCCCCTTCGACTTCACTCCCTCTTCTCGATGTCTTCCCTACACCGGGTTTGAAACAAAAGGTCTGCGCGATTATGAGGGAGCAGCGAGCATTTTTATTTGGATCGTTCCTTACTTTTTTTCTTCTTTGTTTTGCGCCACAACTTGACAGCCTTCGTTTGCCGACAACTTCTACGGCGTCACTCTTGCAGCTCTGGAGACGTGCACAAAGATATCCCCCGGCCGTTCTACGAAAGAAAAGCAGGGAGTGTCTTAATGCCGCAATTACGAACACCGCGAAGGAAGAAAGAATGAGCGTTGAATACCGGTGCAGATGAAAGCATGTAATGCATGGCGTAATTTATTTTTGCGTTTTCTTTTGCGGTTACTAATCCAAGGAATTTTGCAGGGATTTGTAGGAATAAAAAAGTAAAGACGTGTAACGCAGACGTGTGGCGAGCGGTTGTTCAATCACTGCACTGAAGCAAAAGTAAGCTGAGTCGGGTCAAGTGTTTAATGGAAGCGTAACTTGGTTAACACCAACGTGGTCTGCAACGCGCTCCCCAAGAAGTAGCCATAAATGAATTTCTGCTCGTGGAGGAAAGGCGTGTCTTGTCTGCATGGCATGAAGCGAGTCAAATGTAATGTGAACAGAAGCCGCAGGTTTCTTACTTTGACTGAAGCTTCGTTTTGAATTTTTGTTCGTGGTCTATTGAGCATTATTTCGTCCGTCTTGATGCTCACTAAGAAACGTTATAAGGTTTTGTAATTAAGTTCCAGACCAGCCTGGTTCCGTTTCAGAAGCACACTCGAAAAACTTCTTTTTCGCTTACTGTAATGATGGTGCTCGCTTATTGAATAACTGGGAACCTTTAGGAAATTATGCTTCATCTATATTGAGAAGCATGGCAGCTTTAGCAGTTGGGAGAGAGGGCGGGGGTGGAGATGAAGGAGGCCTTGTTTTGTCTCTTTAGCTTTTTCTTTCATCCTTGTTAAAATGAAAATGAAATGAGCGTGAAGGTTCTGTCCTGTCACTTTAAATCTATTGCAGTAAGTATTCGAAGTCTGAGTTCTCAGATGATATGATTGCAGTCCGATGCATATCATGAAGTATGGTTGAGTGGTTTTTGTTCAGTATATGAGTAAAGGCATACCAATGAGTCACCGTAGCATTCTTTAAACGTAGCGAAAGAAAACATTAGAATCTGACGGTTTATTTATTTATTTATTTATTTATTTATTTATTTATTTATTTATTTATTTATTTATTTAGTCACTATATTTTCCCCTCAAGGTAAAAGGTACATTACAGAGGAGAGGGACCATCATATATGCATATATAATAGTGCAAATATATTGAACTTGACAAATATTACACAGCATATAACCTAAAAGAACGTAAGCACAATAATACAGACAGTAAATATACAAAGTGCTTCGCAGTGGAACAAAACAGAAAATTTCACAAAGGCTAAATTTAGGTAATTATTTGTTGAGAAGTAATTTTTAAAATGTATGGAAATGCTTTTCATAGAGCCAGGAAGCTGATTTCATTCCCTAGAAGTCATCGGCAAAAATGACAATGAATGGAAAATTGTGTTACACTTGGGCACCGGAACCTTCTGACGATGGTCGAGACGCGCTGATATGAAAGATGTGGCATGAGGAGTAGCCGGCGCCACGCATTGGCACCAACCTCTCCTTACATACATTAAATTAAAAAAAAAGATGTGGCATGTATCGAAAGTGAAGATATGTTGAAAATTTGTTGAAAATATATTTCCCCACATTTATCTCATCTTCTTTGCTATTCACGCAAAAATTCGAATATAGACAACGCAGAGAGAAAAAGGATAATCTGAATCGCTCAAACAATTTCACTGTGTGTGCAGGAGGCACGGTGTTCAGAGCTGATGGGTCGCCTTGTTGAGCGAAATCAGTTCCTGTTACAATTTTAATACTTTTTTATTTGCCGCACCTTACGACGCCGACAAAATAAATTGCGAATGGAGAAGCGAACCCTGGCAGCTGAGTCGTTCTCGAGAGAGTCGGCGCCCAAATCCTCGTGGCTTGCCCTAAAGTTAATAAAGTTCACTTATTCAGCTTGTTTACTCACGTAGGCAGACATTAGGAGCGCGAGAAATCGAGATGTACAATTGATTAAAAGATGAAAATGAAATGTAATAGATGTAAAAATTCCTAAATTCCTTGGTTAAAATGTTTAAGATCAACAGACTTGCACGAGCGGCTGTAGACTCTTAACGATGCCATATACTGCACAAGACTGCCGCTCTGCATGGTGACGTTCTGTGTGCGCGTGTACGCTTCTCCTCTCTTTTTCTATTTATTTACTCTTCTTTCAGCATCTCTCATCCTTTCCTCCTGTGCAGGGTAGCATATCAGTTATGCCAAACTGGTTAACATTCCCTGCATCTCCTCTCTTTCGTCTTCCTTCCGTCGAATAGATTGGCATTAAGATGATACCTCGTTGTCCCTTCAGTTTATTTGATCTCGTGGGCATGTTCATCAGCTATCGAGGGGCACACCAATTATGACGCCATAACTTGAACGCCATTGAAACGAGGAAGGTTTTAACTCACCGTTGGCCTGTTCATGATTGCAGTTTCATCGGTGAAAGGCACCTGGCTGAATATCACCAAGGGTTTTCCCGCCTGCACATGAGTGCCTACCTGTGCATCGCATCCAACGGTGTGCTGCCCTCGGTCAGCAAGCGGATCATCCTTGAAGTCAGCTGTGAGTACGGCACCAGCTCCCTGCTCTCTTCTTGCAGCATTTTCAGTTCTGGTGCTAAACTACTACTCGTGAACTGTGAGCGAATTCAGTATATTAAACGTCAAGCGAGCGTACAGAAAAGATGAAAATTAGAAGCCACATTAGAGATTACAGCTTGTGAGAGAAGACAGCGACCGGCTAAAAACATGCAATAAAGAAATCAAAACGTTCGTTGAATCGTGAATATCACTACAGCCATCGTTACGAGTGGACTTGTATTCGTCAAAAGAGCAGTAAGAGAAGTGTCGATCTAGTTAAGATACAGAGAAATCGCTATTGTTACCACCATTAGATGAACCCCTGTCTGGTCAAGACGAAAAAAGGGTGAGGGGGGATCAACTACTCTCCCTGACTTATCGTGGCTGTTCAGTGATGTACTTAGGCATGCGAGGAGATAATTTCAGCCATGGATAACGTAAATGCATTTTTTTTTCTGTACGCATGGCCCCTGAGTGTATAACACGTAATAGCAAAAGAAAAACATATAAGGACAGAAGTGTTTTTGTGCATTTTTGGACCATTGACGACACTGATTCCACTTCATCCTCTTTCGTGTAACTTCGCTTTATCTCTTCCTAAAAAGAAGCAAGCATTGGGAAGAGCAAATAAATGATTCAAAACAAGGTGAAAAAGGTATGTTTTGTGCAAGCTCAACGTCGATAAGCGATTGAACAGAGAAAGGAGGAAATTAAAAGCATACAAGTTTAGCCAATGGCTAATGTTGAGTAGGTATTGCTTTTTCAATCGTTGAAAATGTATTTTCTCGCATTTATCCCATCTTCTGAGCTCTTTACGTGAAAATTCGAGTACAGATAACGCATGGAGAAAAAAGGGTAATCTGAATCGCTGAAACGATTTCGCAGTGTGTGCAGACGACGCGGCGTTTGAAGCTGATGGTTGTCTTCTTGAGCGAGATAAGTTTGTGTTTAATTTTACAATTTGTTTTTGTTTGCCGCACTTTACAACTCCGACAAAATAAATTGCGACGGACGAGTGAAGCCTGGCAGCGAGTCGTTCCCGAGAGAGTCGGCACCCAAATCCCCCGGCTTGCCGTTCGCAGCTGAGCGTCAAAGGAATCGAGATAAGCCTTAGCGCGCATCCCCAACGAGAATAGATTTTAAGCACGTCTTGATATCCCGCTCGGTTGCTTTTTTATGTCTTTACGTAAACGTTTTGCGCATGCCCATTTCGTTTAAGGGCAACAAAAAAAAAACGTTCACAAAATCTTATAGGAGCGTCGAAAAACGACGCTTTCGTAGAGACGTAAACCCATGGCTGCTATAGAGAGTGCCCGAAAACGTGACATGAAAAGACGAAAGGGTTATTGTCGTTTTCCTTTAGTTGAAATTCTAGTTTATTTATTTCTTTAATTTCTACTGGGTGCTCTGGTGCTTCAGCAATGCGCTTGCTAATGACTGAGAGCATTTCTACGGCGAGGCACGGTATAACTCACGTTGTAGGGCTGGCTTACCGAGTTTCAAATTCGCCATGAACTCGGGAAGGTCATAAATGCAAAACGTTCATTGATGTGCTAATATTTAGTCGTACACTTAATAATAGTGATAGAAGTCGAAGCACTGTTGATTTTAACCGTAGTGGACCCCCTGTGCCTGATGAACGCGTTGATAATGAATTCGTTTGTCGATATCGCCACTGTGGGTTGCCGCAGCAACATCGGTTCAAGTTACTCTCGCTAAAAACTTTTTTTTCTTTTTCGTTGTGTGCGCGCCCTGTTGTGGCTGATAGAAGCCCTGTTTTACCTCCGGTATTCATAGCATCAGGCGTGGCAGAAAATAGTATCCGGTATCGGTACACAGTTGTAAAGTATAAAAAAAATGCACATATTACCTATCTTTCTTCCTGCTTAGCTCAGTGTTGAATTGTGACCATTTGGCATGGTGGGGATAGGT
>WOVY01010949.1:0-17596 GCA_013436015.1 Rhipicephalus annulatus | reverse complement strand
AAGCTATGTATGTGTCAAGGTAAATAATCATTGAATAACTCGGAACATAGCATAGAACTTGTAATTTTTACATTCTGATTTCAGAACGCATTCACAGTCAGTCAAGTTGGAGTAACAGCTTAATTCGCGCCCCAAAATGGAATCAAACCACCTTCATGCCTTCTTCATCACCGCTACCAACGACCTTACAAACTTCTAAGCAGTGTGTCACAAAAAAGTCACAAATTTCATTATGGATTTGTCAAAGACAACTCTCAATAGAACGGCTTCTTTTTCTCTCTTTTTCTTTAGAGTATAGGGCGGCGTCATCACATTATGATATTTACATTCAGACGTGTTAAAGCACCGCTGCCATGGACACAACCAGTCAATTTTCGCGTTCATGGATAATCGAAGGTTTGCAGCTTAATATATCATCCCAGTCAGACTTCTGCTGGACTAAATTGTATATTTAGGGTATAAATAAATAAATGAAAAAATAAAAACTAAATAAATCAATCAATAAATTGGTATCAGCGTTGTTTTCATATGGTGTTTACTTCCTAGAAAATTGATCTCTCTGTTTGATAGGTGCTCGCTACTGAGCGTTCAAAAAATAATAAGAAGAAAGAGGTAAAATTTCAAGCGTTGACCCACGAAACATTGATGTGCTTTAAGAAGAATTCAGCAACAAATGATTCTGCGTGGCTATTAGAATGAATTGGTTCCCCTTTGGTCAATTTAGCTTGGAAGAGATCTATCTAGACAATACGCTACGTAAGGTTTTAAGGCAAGATTCTGTCGAAAGTTTATCAAGCTTTGTTAGGCAGTACAAGCTTATATTATGCTTTATAATTGGCAATTTCGAGCAATGTTACTTTTTATCTGTATAACAGAGTCAGCATTGTCGCTGAAAAATAATGAAAAAAGATCGAACTTGAGTCCAGCGTAACCCGATTGAAAAAATACGCCTGTGTTAGCATGCTGTCTCTTGGGATACAAATCTTCCCCTTTATTTGTGACATCCAACACTTCGTGAGGCTTTGCTCTTCTCTATTCAGACGAATAAGAACTCTGGGGATGCTTGTTATCGCAAATAGACCCTGCTAATGCAAAAACACTGCGAACCTGTCTGCGTGTTGTCTATTCTGCAAAAAATTCCCGTTCTGAAAGGTCACAGTTCATGATGTACGTTATAGACAACGCAGGTATTTCACTCCATCTTTTACAGAGCCAGTGCTGCTTAGAAAACAAATTCCTAGGTGACCATATATATTAGACTACAGATGCAAACTTTATGACCGTTTTCATTCTTCGGCACACAGCAAACACAATTTAGAAACCATACCGACTTATTTTCTACAAATTGAGCAAGGCACAGGCAAGCCCACTTTAGGAATGCGTTGGCAATTTTTCAGTGTCGCCGAAGGCTGAACCTATTGTAGCTGTCTGTGTGTCTTTTTTATATTTTTAAAACCATTATTGGCAAAAGTGTTTCCTCTGATGTTTCTGCCTAGTTTCGACGTACACACTTGGCAATGTCTGCAGTTGTTCCAAACAACATTCTGATTACCCTAACATTCTGAACTCACAAGGTGATTGACAATAAACATTTTTGTTCTGACGACCTGAACTTGAATGTTGCTCTTTTGTCAAAGCCTAATACCAAATGAATGTGTTGTATGACTAGCAGTTTTGTGGGCGATGAAAAACAGCAAAGAGGGTAAAACACAAGTGGGTTGACCAGTTTAGAATAGCAGGTCCACTACAATACACCGTAGACTTAGATGGTGTTGTTTGAAGTTAGAGTTGCAATAAAAAGAGCTAGAGAGCATACATAATGTGGAGATAGTCTGTGAGTGATTTGGTTTGTCGAGCTTTTTTTCCCCTTTTTTTTAATACAAGTACCTGCAGCGCCACGAGAGAATTACTGCAACGTGGTAACACGAGGAAAAATAATATCGTAAAAGAATAGTTTACACTAAGACAAAGATAAAAAATGAAGCTAATAAACAAAGCGGTGTATGCAACAATGACAAGTGACGACATATAATTGAGGCAACAATATCATCAAAAAAATAAAAAATGAAAGACAGCAAAAGCACATTAAATACAGCACAGGAAGTTTGAATGTAAAAACGACTGGAAATGAAAGTGTTTTACAGTCTACTATACCTTTAGCAAATCTGTTCCAAAGCGTGGAGGTATGAGGAAGAAATGAATAATGAAACACATTTGTGCGGCATCGGGTTTTAAGTACCTTACAATCATGATCGCAACGCGTAGAGATGAAGTGAGGGGGAAAATGTACAAGTTTTTGCTAACACATGTGAGATCAGAGTAAAAGAGTAAAAAAGTTCTAATTTCGTTGCTAAGCGCCGTTGGGCTAGAGTTTTCGAGCCCAAGGTTGTCTTTAAATAACGAAGTGCTGCTTTTATAGTTGTAATTACGACAGACAAACCTGGCAGCGCCGATTTGGATACGTTCAAGTCTAATTAAAAGACAGAGGGTGTCTGTATCCATGCTGCGCAAGCGTACTCGAGTAATGGATGAACGTTCATATTATAAAGATATTCGTTCACGCTCCGGGGGGCTTTGTGAAAGTTGCTTCTAATGAGGTTAAGCATTGGGGAAGAATTTAATGTAACATGTTCAATATGCCTAGTTCATGACAAATTTTCTGAAAAATAAACGGCAAGGTATTTATCATGCTGCACCCATTCAAGTGATAGGTCGTCCAAATAATAATCCTATCTCACAGGCAATCGTTTGCGGGTAAAGTTATAAATTGACATTTACTACTATTCAAAGACATACACCATGTGAAACACCAAGTTTTAATTGTGTTTAAATCGGTTTGTAGGCTAATGACATCGGGTTCGTTTATTATGTTCCTATATATTACGCAGTCATCTGCATATAATCTGACATTGCATTGAATACCCTACACAATATCATTGATATAAATGAAAAATAACAACGGACTCAACAGATTCTTGCGGCACACCTGAAATAATTGCTTTTCCAGTTGACGAAAAGCCTATAAATAATAAATGCCGTGTTCTTCCGGAAAGTTAATTTTTAATCCAAACAACTATTGCCGGTTGAATACACAGAGATGATAATTTATGCAATAACGAAACATAAAAAATAGTATCGAAGGCCTTTCTAAAATCTAAAAAAATTCTATCAACCTGAAATTCTGAATCGTAGGAGTAAAACAGATCATACCAAAATTCCACCAACTGCGTTGTTCAAGACAAGTCAGACCTGAACCCATGTTGAGCAGATCAAAAGAAACCATTATTTTCGAGGTGTTTCATCGCAGCACTGTAAATGATATGTTCTAAAGCTTTAAATCTTACAAAGTTAGCAAAATCGGTCGATAGTTTTGAATAGAATGTTTGGGACAACTTTTATGAATGAGAACAACTCCTGCTGTTTTCCATTGTGTTGGTACAGAACTACTGTGTAGAGATTTATTGAACAAGATTACTAAACAAACAAATAAATAAATATATAAATAAATAAATAAAAGAAATTAGCAATTTCCTGAGGACATGCCTCGATTACTTTGGTTGGTATACCATCAGGACCTCCAGCTGAATTGTTTTTCAGGTTACTAAGCAGATTAAGAACACTATTGTACGTGACAGTGACCATGGGCATATTATCATAGGGCAAATATGAAATTACGGGAAGGTAATTAGCGCACGTGTTGCAAAACACGGATTTAAAATAGGAGTTAAAAGAGCAAGCCTTTTCGTAATCATCAAACAGTGCTTCTCCGTTGACTAAATGATTTGGTATCGCATTCACCTCTTTACTGTTCACTTTATTAAATTTCCGAAATTCTTTTGAATACTTTTGAAAGCTATATCGAGCGAATAAATGTGTTTCTCATTATTTTCTTTAATTAAATGTGTCATTTTGTTGCTTACATCACGCGTTTCTTCAGACACACTGTTTGCGATTTTTGAATGTGCAGCGTAGAGGCGGCGTTTCCTGCTAAATAAAGCTCAAATTTACCTGTTTACCCATGGTACCCATGGTTTGTCATTTTGGCGTCGACTTGTTCATCAAGGTTCATCAACTAAATTCATCAATGTATCACGAACAAATAGACCACAATTTATTAATGTTGATTGACTAAACCCACTACACAGAATTCAGGGTAGAAAAGACAAAGTTTCTGAGGCAAAGACGCGTATTCACCTCTCTCATAAAACAAACTTTTTTGGGTTGTTTGTTGGCTGATTTTAATGATGTGTTAGTGTAAGTGGCAATGACACAGTCATGGTCTTTAATACCTGGGATGACAACAAAATTGGGCAGCAACGACTGAGAGTTAGCGAAAATCAAATCCAGCATGCTGGTGGAAGAGTGACCTACTATCGTGCACTCAAATATGAATTGAGTCAGATCGTTTGTTGTGACAATCTCTGAAAAAGAAGAAGACGGTAAACTCCAGTCGAAGAACAGAGGTTTACCATTATTCCAGGCAACCAGAGGTATACGGAAGTTTTCTACAAGAATAAAGTCGCAGTTTATTGTATTTAAAAATTGTGATACCACAAAGAATGATTCTGGGTTAGCCGAGCTAGGGGATCGGTAGAAGGAACCAAATGCAAAGCAATTTCCATTGTTAAGTCTGACCTTGCACCAAACAGATACTCAATTGCGAAAACCAGGAAGAAAGACTCCAAAAGTTACCAATGAATTCATGTAACCAAGTTCCAGTTCCAATTACTACGGAAGGTTGCGTAGAAGACAACACAGTAGCGAATTCATCCACTTTATTTTTGAGGCTGCGGTGTTCACTGCAGCAGTATAGTTAGAGATAACTTGCGAAGAGAATTTGCACTTGTGGCTTTTTGATTAGCGAATTGCTAGCCACGTAGCTATCTCTTGAGTTCCTTCACCCTATCTTCTGCAGTGTCACGGACCAAAGTTTTCTTTCCCATATAAAGTTTGATTGATTGATTTGTGGGGTTTAACGTCCCAAAACCACCATATGATTATGAGAGACGCCGTAGTGGAGGGCTCCGGAAATTTTGACCACCTGGGGTTCTTTAACGTGCACCCAAATCTGAGCACACGGGCCTATGACATTTCCGCCTCCATCCCATATAAAGTTTATCTAAGCGTAGCTTGAAGGAAGTTTCAGACCTTGAGCATATTCAGTCAACTTAAAGGGCACCCGTCTAGTAGCAGGAGCGAAATCCTCACGAATTACATAGTGTTTATTCTTCAGCCTTTATATGAATACAAAATTTGTTCCTTACCAATCTAGAAAATGAGATGATTATTGGTCGGTTCCTTCCCTCACAGTACTTTCCTAACTGTGGGCACGTTCAATATCTTGTGCTGTGACAATCTGATCAAATTCTTCCTTAAAAAACGCGATTGCATTTTCCTCGGACTCGTGCCAGCTTTCAATTGCGTTGTCAGGCAGCCCAAGTTTCACGTCACTGGAGAGCAGTAAGATCAATACATCGAAGACATGGGAGCAAAACGAGCGCAAACACACACCCTTTTTCAAAAACTGAAATAAGCAGTCTGGGCACGACACCGCTATCAAACAACGATATGAACATCGGTAGCACGATTACGGGGTTTCGGTAACTTAACTACGCGAAAAGCGAGGTAAGCTCATGTCGGCAGCGGTGTCACCCCCCAGAGGCAGTCTGTCGAAGTTATGCTTCAGTAGGGCATCCGCCCCTGCTGTATCAGTTGACGAAGGTGGTTGCTAGGCCAGATGCTTGAAAAAATCCAACGTTGGCACTCGCCTGTCGTTTACCTGAGGGAGCGGCATAACCATGGGATTGCACGCATCTGTTCATAACGTAGAATATGAAGACGAGGGCAGGCCTCCACTCACTTTGAAGAAACCATAGGCAGCGGAATCAGCAGGGTTCCAGTAAGAGCCCGCGCGAAAAGGCGAGGTAAGCTCATGTCGGCAGTGGTGTCATGCCTGTGGGCAGCGATGTCTTTTTTCTTTCTTTCTTTCTTCTTCTTTCTTTCTTCTTTCTTTCTTTCTTTCTTTCTTTCTTTCTTTCTTTCTTTCTTTTCTATCCTACTATTTTGTGGTGGAAGACATCATTATTGTATACAGGTTGCTATAGCCACCTCGCTATGTGGTCAATGCGAGAAAGAGCGATAGCGAGCGACCGTTATGCACACTGTAGTGGGCACAGTTGCAAAAAAAAAGTTAGTTTGATTACAAGGACAAAGCATATAATCTGATAGCAACATAATTGAAAGTTATGTCAAGCACAGCATACTCAACTTAGGCATTACTATTAGCCTTACTTGATTTTACATTTATACTCGCGTCTAATCCCACGTATTTCAAAGCATTTCAATAGGCCTTTTCGATATTGATTGACCAGAGGGATGAATTACGCCTCTGGTCAATCAGAACTCCACCCTTGCCTTCTTGAACTCCACCCCTGCCTTCATGTCCAAGGAAGTTCTTCTTAAAAATTGACTTATGCCACATTTTTCAAAGAAAAAAAGTCACGGCTTTGCCGCAAAAGCCAAATCAATGAACGCGATAGCAACGAATGAAAAGTCACGCGCAGAAGTGAAAGCAGATCGAAACATGCCCCGCGTTCCTCACACAGAAAACGTACTCATGGTACGGGTGCACGCGAATAAGCGTCTCATTTGTTACTTTGCTGTGTCTGAAAAGCGCGCGCTTTTCGCAAACGGAGACTGCAATGATTGCAGTGACCTTTGTGCACCAGGTAACTACAGCAAACTCGTTGCAGATAAAGCCCGAGGTCAGCAAAGGCGTACGGCCTTCTCCTTCTCGCCGCCACGAGTTAAGGGCGCGTGAGGGAGCGTCGCTCTCTCACGCGCCCTTATCTCGTCGGGTGAGGTACGCGTAGGAGATTAGAGCGGGCGCCGCGGCACGATGTGGCGACATGCGCTCTTTGCGCCATCTTACTGGTAATGCCGAAAACACAACCCCCTCCGAGATAATCGTGAGGAGTGGTAAATGGTAGATATAAGTAGCTTGCCATTTCAACGGTGAAGGATGTGCTCTGGGACGGCTTAGCGGTTTACGCCCTCACTTTCATGACACAGATGTCCCACGTTCGATTGCGCGCGCCGGAGTGTTTTAAAGACGATAGTCTTTCTTGGGGACCTTCGACGGAAAATTTTAATCTGCCTGTCTGTACATTTGTCTGGTTGTCCACTCCCAACGATACCTTGAACAGCCGACCCCATCCGCAGCGCCCACCAGTATTGCTCAAGATTCAGCGTTCACACTTGTGCAATTGTCAATTGAAATGCAATAATTTCGCATATCTCAGGTACCATAACAACACGTCGATGTTTTGTATGCGTGCCTTTATACAGGAGAAGGCAAACACAAGTAATTCTAAGTATCATAGCGTTAAACACGCTGTGCTGACAGTGCAACGCGGTGCTCAAAAAGGCAAGTGTTACCAACGCTTTGCTGAAACGACACGGTGGTAGCACCTACCCGTCGCTTTGCGTTGTACACCTTATCGCCTCCAAGACAGGCACGCATCTTTCTCCGCAGGCGCGCATGCCTTCCTTCATTGTCGAAGTTAACTGGCAAATGACACTCGCGCCTAACGTGCCTCGATGCGCTCGTTCGCCTCCGCTGCACGCTCGGGGCACTTTAAAGCAGCGCCTCCAGAAGACCTTTAACCGATTATCTTGCGCAGAACATCAAATAAATGTTTTGTTGACTCTCTCCAGACGCAAGACTATCGTCTTTCGGTAGCATTTGCAATGTACCATGCAGATCCGGGGCCATTTTTCTGAATTTTTTTCTTTCTTGCGTTTCATATATATATATATATATATATATATATATATATATATATATATATATATATATATATATATATATATATATAGATACGTTTATATACACAGTGCATGACGTCGACGCCGGCGCTGACGCCAGCGGCAAAATCCAGCCGAAAGAGTCCATAAAATTACTATCGCAATAAAAAGTAGTGCTTTGCAACCACTCGTAAAGCGCGAGACAGACGTGCGATTTTCCGTGCGATGCGGCGTGCGGTGTCGCATGGTGCGACGTTTTTGGACACACGGGGGTGAAGAAGCTCTCAGTGGCTGGCTCCACCCCAATGCGGCTCCTCGGCATGCGTGGTCGGACGACTTCGTATCCTCGTAATTAAGCTCAAAACAAACAAGATTGTGGCTCCACGCTTCGTTGTCCCATAAAAATAATGAATAAAACGTCTTTGTGAACGACAAGTACGTCGCAATTGCGGTAACAGCTGATTATTCACGACTCCGACAGGTAGGCCTAGCATGGTGGCAGTGGCGTAACTAGGGGGGGGGCAAGGGGGGTACAAGTGCCCCGGGCGCCACTAGGGAGGGGGCGCCAAGCCGAGTCCTCGGGTTGGCGCCCCCTGGAAAGGTTGTCAATGTTTTTTTCCGTAAAACCGCCTGGAAGGGGGGAGGGGCGAGGTTGTAATGTACGACTGGAAGTGGGGATGGTGGTGAAGGAAAGGGTTGCCGCAATGGCTTTTGCATCGGGAAAAGGATCCTCTATTTTCATTTTGCTGCGCTACCTCCGTGCCTTCCCATGACCCTCGGCTAAGCTTTGTTTTGTGCTCCGCAGCACTGGGTTAGATGAGTTTCAGCGAACCCCACCAGCCTCCCAAACCACTTACTGAAAGCTTCCCTGAAACCAACCACGTACGTAAACAAAATAAAATAAAAAAGTTCGAATGCACCTTTTTTGAGTAAGAACAGAAAACTCCAACGAAATAGCCGATCGTCCAACGACTAATCGTCCACGCAGCGGCGGAAGGAAGGGCGAATATAATCCGTGACCTCGGCACCAAAGGCTAAACAAAGGCGTTTATTCGCAGAGTTCTCTGGAGGAAAGACGGAGAAAGCGTGACACGACGGCGACGTTTGTTGATTCCCTGCATCGCGGGCGCCAGCAAAGCAATAGAAGGGCGGGGGTCAACGTTTCCCACATGCCATCCACCGCCATGGGCAGGTTCATCCTTTGGCCCAAAGAACACGCACCTGCGAAAAAAGCGCAGAGCGTAGTGTACCCGACAGCATGTGCCGACTGCCCCGCTTCGTACGTTGGAGAAACCAAGAACTTCCCTGAAAGAATGCGGCCGCACAAGGATGACCTCCATCAATGGAACAGCGAACGGAGCGAAACGGCAGAACACTCCGACCAGTTTAACCCCCATACCAGACCCGAGGGCGCGGTGTCTAGCTGGTTGCTTTGTTTTGTACTCACCCTGCATTCCTTGGGATGCACAAATAGCGCGAAAGCTTAGGTACGAGAAACTTGGGCCTGGGAAGCGCCCGTGCCGTCAAGATTTTTGCAGTGTGGACTGGAAGAGAACAATGACGGGTAAGGGACTTCCGGAAGTTTGAATAAAAAAAGAAAAATACTATACAAAAACGCGGGCGTAGCTCATCGAAATCAGAACTGGTGGCCCTTGGCCTCCGAAATGGCCCGCCGCGCGCCAGTAGGCAATCGCGGAAGCCTACATTAGCGCTTTTAATGGGGGGGGGGGGGGGGATTTTGCACGTTTGTAACACCAGATGTTCCTTGGTCCACACCTGTCGTCCCGTGTTGGCCACCAAAAATCATGGCGCGTGCCTCACCGACGCCAGCGTGCATGGGCAGACTATCTACGCGGAAAAGGCCCATTCTAACAGCGTGCTTCTTCTAGCAAAGTAGATGCGCAAATTGTGTAGTAGTAGTAAATTAATCAGCCTTGCTCGCTCAGGAGCGTGAAGGCCGCCCACAACGCTACATATAAAATTTTTGAAAATATTTTTTTTTTACTTTTTGACCTTCGCACAAATAGTTTTCACCACCATGAGGAACTCAATAACCAGAAACGCAGCTGCCGTTGCATAGAGAAAGAAGCAAAATTTGTTTTCAAGACAGAGTTGATGGGTCTTATCAACTTGTAGCAACTGTTATGTAGCAACTATCATAAAATGTCGCATAGTGAGACATTTTGCGAAAGTACTTTGCTTCATTTTACAAGTTTCATAGAATGTTACTTTATTGTTATTCAGTAAATTTCTACATACACGAAATTCATGCTCGAAATTTCTTCTTTGTAACGGTAATATTTGTCTGTTACATCTTCATGAACTTTCGAGAACGACGAGTTGTGAACTAGTCCCTCCGTGTTGAATATGTTCTATATTTTTTGCCTCCTAAAGTTATATAGGCGCTTAAAAAGAAAACAAGGTTCCTTTTCGGGCTGCTTGGTGAGATGGGCATAAATATAAAATATTCAATCAAATCGAAAATACTAATTTCAGATCCGTGTCGATCTCTCATGGAATCACCCGTCTACGATAACAATGGTTAGGAGACAAACTGCGGACATGTCTGCCGTGTAGCTAGCATACCTGTAACCGTGGTTAGCCGTAGTGCTCGTGTGACAGAGGTATTAGTGGGCTTTAGTTGAAAACTGGGGTATGCCAATCAAAGTACCAAGTAAAAAAAACTTTTTTGCGCTACAAGAAAAATTCGAAGTTTGCATCTCGCATTCTCTTTAAGGCCCTTCTTCCTGCCATGTACTCGCACCTAATGTTGGATCGCGAGTCTGCGAAATTCCGCTGAGGCAGACTGTCGATCGGCAGCGCACCTGTAGGCCGGTTGAAGTTACCGGCTGTCTCCTCGATGGGCCAGGATTCCACAGAAAAAGCTGCTTATAGTAATCGACCTCTAAGTAGACCACGCGGGAATTGTCAAATTCGATGCGGTTGTCGTTCACCACCGCTGTGCTCAGGCAGCTCAGCGAGTGTATTCCTTTTTCACTGAAACTTGCACATGTCGTTTTTATGTTGCCTCAGACTCTCGGGGAAGTTCCCCAGCTGCATCGCCCGCGAAGGGAGCGTAACTATGAGCACGTGCATACCTGCGAAGTTCAAGTATTCTGAAAAAGGGTGGGGGGAGGGGATTGCGCCGATTTATCTCCCCCCCCTCTTTTTGCGCCCAAAAGAAAACTGCGGGATCAAATTAAATGCAATCTTGCTTTCGTGGCGAGATGTCGCTTTAAGTATAAAGTCTGCAACCCCCTCCATCGCGGCAATAGCTAAAGCCGCGGCGAAGCAGCGGCCATTTGCACGTGTGGTGAAGTATATGATGCCGCTTTCTAACTCGCCGAGAGCAATCACAATGAATGTGTGATTAGAAAGAAAAGGAAAAGGCACGTAATTTCTGCAGCCCTATAGGGAGCACGGCGCAGTGCCCTTCGTGACGACACCGCTTCAAACACCGACAGAGTAAGGGCGCGAGAAATTGACCATTTGCAGAAATCTGCAAGGCGGCTTTCCTGCAAGGTTGTTTTCTAACCAAAAAGGAAAAAAAAAGAAAACTATCGTGCCCAGTCTGCTTTTCTCGCCCACTGTGCTTTTACCACTCCTATTCTAGTGAAGGCACGCGAGTGCGACAAAACGACTTTTTCCCCCAACAATTACTGTGTGGTTGTCCCACCTCTAACGAACCCTCACATCGCATGGAGGGCGAGGCACCTGTCGTTCGTAAAGAAGGGAGTGGGGGAAGGCAAAAGCACAATGAGTGAGAAAAGCAGTTTGCGAACGAGACCTTTTGGTTGGAAAACAACTTTGCAGGAAAGCCAGCTTGCTGATTTCCGCAAATGGTCAATTGTGTCTGCTTTTGTTTTGATGAATACCGGAGAGTTCATAAGTGAGAGTGGATCACGTGATTGTGAACAAACATTTGGTTATCGTTGATGCAGCCAATCAGTTGCCCTGTGTGTGTTACTTAGTAGGCCCTCTCACAGGGTGCCGCCATAGTCCTCTTTTCGCTTCCGTGCAACAGCCCAGGAAGGAGGGATTCCTATTGGTACATGCCCTTGGAGGCGTGGTCTTGGTGTTATAAAACTACAATGTTAGGGGTTATGGGTCGATCCAGAGAAGCGAGAAACGAGGGTCAGTCAACCGAACGAGAGTGGTCAATGAGACGTACATTCGCGAGTTAAATTGTTTAGCTACCCCAGAAGCTCCACAGGCATTGAATATTGAGTCTCCGGACCGAACAAGATATCCTAGAGGCAGGCCACAACCAGTCGCTACATGACTCCATTCCTGCAAACCCCGAGTTGAAATCCCAGCTCACTTCTCCAGAGTTTGTCACCACGACGAGGGACGTCTTCGCAATAGAACTTCTGCCTAGGTGTGAGTATTTTTTACCTATGTTATTCTTTTGCACATGGATTATTACCACTACGTTGACACAAACTGCTGAGAGTATAAAGGTGTTATTCTCGGGAAAATATACAGGTTGTCCCAACTATCATAAAACCCGATTAAAAAAATGAGTAACTCCGTTACGCGAAGCAAACCTAGTGTACATTGTTCCTAGTAATTTGGAGCAACCACTTATAATTCATTCATGCATGAGAATAAATTAATGAGTAATCAAAGTATTTATAATTCCGCAAGTACTCACCTGATTATATTCATTGGAGGGCATGTTTAGTTCAATTACTGTACAGCTTGAAGCTTAGAATATACTTACACATTTAGTTTCTCATATATGTATGCATAAAGTGTTATATATGTAGCCATTGATGAGGCTATTCATGTACGATAGTTTGTATGTATGTTCCCCTATGGAACGCCGGTGTCTCCACTACTATTGCTCTTTTTTATTGTAAATGTGCTTGCAATGATTCGTATGCTATAAACACATTTTCAAATTAATTTTTTAATTTTTTTTTGTAGAAGCCATCGCCTAGTTCTTCGTAATGTTATGTTCTTGCATTTCTTATTCCAATGCAGTTGCGTTGTGTGACGAATGTACTGTGTGGTGCTAGAGGCCTAGTAAGGTGACTTATAACGTCGCCTTTAGTATCCTGCGCCACGACAATCATCTACTGTCAAACAAACGAATAAATAAATAAAGTAATTGAATGTTGAAATTACATCTAACTGCGCTATTTTCAACAACGTATTGCATCCACATTTTTTTTTCCTGTTGATAAAGAAAGCCCACCAAATATGAAAAGTGACGCGTAACCAGACTGCTGCGTACATCAGGAAGCAGTACCCTCAAACAGGCTCAATGGGAGGTAGCCAGCGTCAAGAAATAGATGCAGAAAGAAAAAAAAAATGTGCATGGCCCTTTGTGCCAATCCCCGGTCAAAGAAACACGCCGCTTTGAACTTACAGAGTCAGGCCGTAATCAGAACAGTGCTCCGGTCGCGTTATCAGTGGAACGGTTGACCGCTAGATATGAATAATTATAGTGACATACAGTTGAGCGAAAGGAATTCCTGCAAACTTGCAACGCATGTTGGCGCGCCCTGAACACCCTTGTCAAAATGCGGAACGCTGCTGTTTTCAGCGGACAAGAGGCAAAGCGGTTGCTTGCTGCTCTTTTTTTTCTTCCTCAGGGGGGCGCGCAGTCATATGTTATTTTCTGATTTCGCAGGCTTTTTTTATTGGCCGCAAAAATGAGAGCGCAATCAATGCGTTGTTGAAAATGGCGCAGTTGGATGTCGTTCGAACTTGCTTACTTATGTCTAATTGTTATTTTGATAATTACGCGAGTACTTGTCGAGTTATGAATTGAATTGTGACAACTTACTTAAACTACTTGACGAAGAAATAGTGGTGCGTACTATAGTGCACTGTCCACTGGGAATAATATGTGCGAGGTTAGCTTTGCGTACTACCATTTCTCCTTTTTAAAATCATGCTTCATGATAGTTGAGGTTTTTCTACTTGAACAACGTTTTGAGCAGTTGGGTTAACCGCGAGTTAACATACATTTATGGATAGAAAACGGAGCTGTGAAATTGTAAATCCACCTTAATATCAGCAACAATTCTTATAACCAAGGCCGATGATGCCACCGCAGTGGATCATTTGCCGTCACCAACCTTAATCTGAGAATGTACGTATATTGCCGCGAACTATGCCTTCTCGTTTGTGAGACCAGCGTTATCTGTGTGAACGATGTTGGTGGAGAGGATACGGCAAGGTATAAGAACGCTTCCACTAAAAGCGCAGGGACATTCGTTTTCCGCCGTCGTCGACCGGTGGGCTGTTTCTTCACCACCTGTGTTCCTTATCATTTTTTTGCACTTTTGCCGAGCACAAGTTCGCTCTAATAGAACTAGCTTTCCGAAAAACTCTGAATCGTTCCTGGCTACATGACAATACACATACATTGTGTCTTCGGTGACAGCAAGTGTTCAGGCGACTGGCCGCATAGCTGCATTGCTTGATGGCTAAAAAGGCATCTGAATGTATAGTGAATGAACGGCTCAAGGATTTTTTATTTTTTTCAGCCAAGCAAAGCCATGGACCGGGTGACAAAAACAAAAAGAAAAGAGAGCGGAGCTGAAGGACGCAAGAGGAGAAGGCTACAGGCGCAGGAAGCTGAGAAGTCAAAAAAGTTTTTCGCGCCATTTTTTGAAAAACCTGGGGCAAGTACTTCATCATGTCCTTTGGAAGTAGCTCCATCTCCTGCCACTTCATTAATGTCCGTACAACTTGACGAAGGAGTCGTTCACGAAACTTCTAAACACAGTATGCTATGCGCAGACAATCCCGGGGATATTGCAGTAGAGGAGGAGGACAACGGAACCGACATTGGACTTCGGCTGGTTGAGCCTGTTGCTCTGAAGCTAAGCAAACTGGATTCCACGAAGCACCCTCAACCTATCATCTCAGAACTCGTTCAGAAGCATGACCTAGGTCTCTTAAAATTTGACACTGGTACTGGAAAAGCCGTTGTGTCTGACGCTGTACGAACGGAAATTGTTAAACTCGGGGCCATGTATTTCCAAAATCGGGAAGGACCTTTCTTGCCAACAAACAACCGATCAATGACTAAGAGTTGGTTTAAGAAGAAATTAGGTGATGGTCGTGGTGAAGAAGTCACCCGTTCGTGGCTGGCCTACTCTCCTGCCAAAAAGGCAGCATTTTGCATTTGTTGCCTCCTTTTTTCCCGCTCAGATCACCTATCATCTTTGGAACAAGAGGGGGGATTCACCAAATGGAAGGCACCCGAGAAGATCACCCTTCACGAGAATGCAAAGAATCACCGAATGTGTTTCTCACAGTGGAAAGAAATGGAAAGAAATTTGATGCATACTACGGGAATAATTGACGCTGACCTTCAGTCACAGATGGAGAAAGAAAAGCACAAGTGGCGTGAAATTTTGACGAGAGTCCTCCACTGCATAAAATTTCTTGCTACACAGAACTTGGCATTACGAGGGCATCGAGAGAGTTTTCAAACCAGCCGCGAGAACAATGTCGGAAATTTTCTTGGTCTTTTGAAGTTAATTGCCGTTTTTGACCCCGTTATGAAGCAACACCTCACATACGTTGAAAGTCATCCAGGGTCCACTTCGTACCTATCGCCTTCTGTACAGAATGAATTCATTCACATGATGGCTGTCACAGTTCGCGAGTCCTTGCTGCGAAAAATCCGTAAAGCCAAATATTATGGCATTATGTTTGACACCACTCCCGACCAGGCACACCGTGAGCAAATGTCAGAAGTTGTGCGATATGTGGAAGTTGACTTTGATAAAAAATCTGTTTATGTTCAGGAGTCCTTCCTCGGCTTTATCCATGTAAAGAACAAAGACGCCGAGAGCTTCGTTGACGTGATACTTGGCAAGCTGGAAGAGGACAGAATGAACTTACAGGACTGTCGGTCACAATGCTACGACAACGCTGCCGTGATGGCTGGACAAAAAAGTGGTGTCAGTCAAAGAATCGCGGAAAAAAACAAACTGGCAATCTTTGTAAACTGCGACAACCACTCACTGAACTTGGTTGGTGTACATGCTGCTAAGGAAGAAGCCATGATGATGACTTTTTTTGGGACCATCGAAGCACTTTACGTGTTTTTTTCTCGCTCAACGTACCGTTGGGAGAAATTAAAAAATGCAGTGCCTGTTGTTGTGAAATCAGAGTCTGAGACCAGATGGAGTGCAAGGGTCGAAGCAGTGAAGCCGGTCGGTAGATACCTTGAGAAGATACTTGAAGTTGTTCAGGAAATGTCAAATAATGACCAAGAAACGAGCGAGACGAAAAGTGATGCTGCACTACTGCAGAAGCGGATATTAAGTTATGATTTTTTGATTTTGCTGGGCTTTTGGAACAAGGTACTTGTTCGCATAGACCGTGTTCAAAAAAGACTGCAAGATCCTAAAATGAACTTTCACGATGCTGCCTTAGACATGAAAGCTCTCAGAGATCACTTTCATGAAGAAAGGGAAACTCTGGTAAGTGAGTCACTTGGTGAAGGGCTTCGTCTCTGTGAGACGTATGATGTCGACGTTGAAAGGCGTGCACGACGAAAAAAACAGATGCCTGGTGAAAAGTCGAAAGGAGAGGCGTTGACGGCTAAACAGGAAACAGAAAGGGTTATGAAATGCACACTCGATCGTCTTCATTCGGAAATCGACCAGAGGTTTACTCGCCTGCAGGACACCGACCTCAAGTTTGGCTTTCTGCTCGACATCAACAAGCTGTGCTACAGCGAAGACAAAAACGAACTAAAAACAAATTGCAACACATTTGGCAATTTCTACAGTTCCGACGTTAACGCGCAAGACCTCTATGAAGAGATTTTAGATTGTAGGCTGCTGCTTTCACGGCGTATTGACCAGACAGTATCAAGACCGGAGGAACTTCTTAAATTTATTGTGGAGTATGGTGATGATGGCGTATTCCCCAACCTTCGCGTCGCCCTTCAGATGATGTTAACCATTGGAGTTTCCATCGCTGGCTGTGAGAGGTCCTTCAGCAAGCTGAAGCTAATACTCTCCTATTTGCGTGCCACAATGGGCCAAGACAGACTTACTGACCTTGCGCTACTGAGTGTGGAAAGAGAAGAAACTGAAAAAACGAACTTTGACGTCATTATAGAACAGTTTGCTTCATCGAAAGCAAGGAAAGTGCAGCTCTAGTTTTTACGGAGTGTTCCAGTGTATAGTGCATTTTATATTTGTCTTAATATCCAAATGATGTAAATAAAGTGTTTTAAATAAAAAAACGGGTTTTTCTTGACAACAATTATTCACGATCAGCGTTACAGCACTGACGTCATAAAAGGCAACAATATGCGATAACAGGGAGACAACAGGGTTTGCCGGAACGAGTTTTTTAACGCATCATTAGCACTGATGAAAAAATGCAGGCATCATATGCAGATTTGGCGTACGCAATAATTAATTTTGAATGATACATTTCACGGTAATGTAGCGAGAAATGGTATGGACTATTTACATATGCCTAGTTCGTGATTCTATTTTCTGTGCTTATATGGATTTCATGAATTTCGCATATTTTAAGTAAAGCGAGATGACAAGAAGTGACCACCAAGGTCCATTTTTTGTTAAACTTTTTTTGCTACCATTGTGGACTTCTGGTGTGTTGTGTGATGCATGGACGTACAAGGCGGCTATAGTACACTGTAGTACAACAGCAAGAATAATAATAATAATAATAATAATAATAATAATAATAATAATAATAATAATAATAACAAACATTATCACGGGCATAATGAGGGGCGCGGAAATATATTTGCCCTGGGCGCCGTCCTATCTAGTTACGC